>CANXYI011239684.1:0-16196 GCA_948208565.1 Hura crepitans | reverse complement strand
ATGGTAACATAAGAAGGAGTATTACAAATCGAGTCGATAAATATTAAAATGAGTCGCATAATTAGTACCGTCAATAAGTCATTGGCCAAAGGTAAAGGATTCATGAGAAATGGTTAAAACTTATGAAAGTGTGGGCATCTTATATAAATAAAATATCTTGTTGCACACCTAGGAAATTGAGGACACACATAAAAAGCTAATTTGTAGTCCTAACTATCATTAGGACCTTTTAAGACTATTTTGAATGTGAGGGTAAAGCAACATATTTGCACTTGTAGTTGAAGTGGTCATGGGTAATATGCAAGATAGATAAGAAATAATAATTACCTAGGTAAGTAATTAAAATAGACCCATAGATATAAGGTTAGTTATATACTTGAATAGTATAAATAAGTTTACTAATTTTGAATAAATGTGTGTGAGCATAGATGTTTTAAGACATAAGTGAGGATATCGACATGCTTGAAAACTTCTACAAGCAAGTTAAGTGACTACTTAATGTACTTTCATCTATGTGCCATTAAACAACTCTATATTTAATCTCAGTGAAATATGTATTTTTAGTGATTATCAACTAGGCATGGCAATACTCCTAACCTAGAAAATAAAGCTACATCTATAAATAATAGAAATAAGCATGCCTGAGCTTAGAGCATAAATGATGAAATCAGTTGTTTGGGATAGAACGTACATATATATGTATGTATTGAAGTCTACGATTGATATGTGAAGAGGTAGACTAAGATTGATGTGCTAATAGCACTCCATAACCATGTCGCTACTACCCAGAGTAGGTATAGACAACCTTATTGATATGAAATATCACTTAGCTAGTACTTACTACATTAGAACTATGCATGATAGTGTAGTTAAAGCAACATCAATATTTCTTTCCAAGATAATCAGAATAATTCTTATCTGATAGTGCAGTTAAAGCAGCATCAATATTTCTTTCCAAGATAATCAGAATAATTCTTATCAGGTTTTTAGATAGTATTAGTCTATATGTAGATAACAAAGCCTAGGTAATATTCTTTAGAACTTTTGACATGATAAGCCTGGCATTATATATGCCTTTTTTATTTATTAGCTTAACATTATATATGCCTCTATTAGTTATAAGCTTGGTATTATATATGCCTCTATTAGTTATCAGCTTGGTATTATATATGCCTTTATCAGTTATCAGCTTGGCATTATATATGCCTCCATTAGTTATTGGCTTGGCAACAAATATGCCCTTATCAACTAACAAATATGGTGATGACCTTAGTCATACCTACAGATTTCCCATTTATCCTTCCTTAGTAAGATATCTATATGCATATTACCTAAGGCTCGCTCTCGAGGTGATCATAATAGAATAAATAAAATAGTACACCTTTATGCACTATTGTTTATAATGACATTTAATTAAACTAGCATTTATGATTGTGCACCATGAAAACTAATAGAAAAATAGTAGTTTAAGTAACCATATAGACACATTTCATAACTAGACAAACACAAATATTGTGATATGTGCTTCTACTTGTATATGGTATCAAATATCCTTATCATAAGCACTCAATTAGGATGTTAGGTAGGACATACAATTTACTTATGCTATGAAGGCCCAATGGCTTAAGTAGAATGATCTTAAATGGCCAAAGTAGAATGATCTCAAAAGGCTACAGTTTAAGGTGTACTATAAAACTGGTGAATAAAAATCTTATTAAATGATAAAATAAAATATGGGTTACCTATATGCATGTATTTTAGGCTATTCGTCATGATAATTAGTGATACATGCATTCATGATAATGTGTCATATCATTCAATAGCAAAGCCATGGGTTTAGATATTCATACTGGTGGGTTATTTAATCGAATTACCTTGGATACCATAGAATGAGTTTACATCCTTGCAAGAACCAAGTTTATAGTATCAAGTATTCAACCACACTACATAGTTTATGCTATATAACAACAATCAACTAAGGTACATATATTAAGGTAAGTCATAGTTGATAGTGTATACAAATTAAAATTAGCATGTATATAACCAACATTTATCAGAACATAAAAATACTTAATATTAGCCTACAAATAAAATGCTTAAGCTAAACTATGAAAGTCAGTGTACGATATGTATTCAAAGTGTTAATATCAACATTAGCATGGCTATAGGCATAACTTCCTCTCTGCTTCAGTTACATTCCTATATGTATATATATTAAGTCCTGAACAAGATCTTTGGAGATGTAAAAGGTGTTGATTAAATAGAAGTAGAATGCTAACAATGTGAGCATCTTATGTGCAAGTTATTAGAGGAAATACTGAGAAGAACACAAGGCATCATACTCTACAGTCTTACCCAAAATCTCAGCAAACCATGCCATTACAACTAGTTAATACTTTGATTGTATCTTAGCACATTAAAAGAGAAATTATATATGTGTGGGTATAACATGGTAGATTATTTCCTTATTGTATAATCATAAATGTACCTCACATCAAGTTCTAAGGTAGTCTAGTATGAGGGCATAAGTTCCTATTGTAAATACATGTAGATATAATTATGCATTGATGGTTAAGAAAGGACATTTGAGCCTTCTATAATACTTCCTTTCTTGGTAGTGAAACTAGTTGTGATCTAGAGTCATCACAAGGAGTGACAGACCTGCTGACATTATGTGATGCCATGAGTTATATGCTTGATATAGTTACAGTGTGTGCATATAGGGGTATGAAATGAGATGTAACTTACTTCTATGTGCAATGTGAGGATCATTGAGGATTTAATAAATATGCACACAATTCTTGAGTTGGTATGCATGTATGGGTAATTGAGTATAGGTAGTCTAGATTTCGTTGAGGGAGCCCTATACAACTCTTCCTTTCATGGAAGAGAGTTTAGTTGTGTTCTTGAGTAATCTTAAGAGTGACAGACCTAATGTCTTATTGGTGTATGGAATTGCTATATTCAAATGTTGATGTAGTCATAATGGGATAGATGTGTATGTATAAAAATGTTTCTCACACAGGTGAAATTTTTAGTAAGCCTTCAGTTAACTATCATGCTATTAAAATTTTGTCTTAGGCCATCTGTTAATGAAATTTTTGTCCATAGGGGTCAAGTTGTCAATTAGGCTTAGCTTATCTTATCATTAGAGTTAACCAAGTAAGTTATAACCTCCTAAGTTTAAGCAAATAAATTATGTGGTAACACTCCTTATTGGTTATCGAGTGTGAATTCATGCTTTGAAATGCCACCCGAGGTAAAAAGGGATGCCTAATTTATTCAAAGGCTTTAGCATAAAATGTAATTTTGGGAAATGATAAGCTTTAGAATCGAAGTTTTGACCAATATTAATTGTAGGGCACTTTTAGAGCAAATTCTCATGGGGGACTTCTCAGTGAAGTCACTAACATGATGTACCTTAATCATGGCACTCAAATTGGACCAAAATAGACCTCCAAAAGGCATATTCCAAATTTCACACGAGGACGAGATCTCGAGTGTCCCCCACAAGGTAGTTTACCTAGTGGTGAGTGTGAGTCGCCACTCAAGTGGTTAGTCTAGGAAGTAAATCAAAGAGATTACAAGTTTGAAAGTTCCTTCTTATTCATACCACATAACATCAATTTTCATTTCGATGGTTCTAAGTTTTTTATCAATTCCCTCAAAGCATGTGATTATTACGATTAAATAAATAAACACAATTGCATATAAAAAGTGATTAAAATTAAAAGCAAATAAAATGTCATACATTAAAATAATAAATATCCCACTTTCATAAAATTGGGCCAATTTATTAAATCGAGGACAATGGTCCAAAATCATTTTATTAGATAAAAGAAACATTGGTTACAAAAACTCAATTATTATTTAAAAAATACTTTGTTTTATTAAAATTAACTTTATAGGGATATAAAACTTTAGTTCTAAAGCCATTTTACTAGTCAAAATATTTTACTTTTATTTAAATAAAACCATTTTGGTTATTGGAACATTAGTTCCAAATTAATTTTATAAATGATTTTTATTTAATTAAAATTTCCATTTTTACATCAAACTTTATTCTTTTAATTTAAATAATTTTGGGTGAGAGCACTTTGGTCCTCAAAATATGTTGATTAATACATTTATTAATTACACCTTATTTTTGTCAAATTAAAATGATTTGGGTATTTAGGGACTTCAATCTCAAAACTTTTTATTTTTATGCAATAGGCCCTTATTTTCTATAAAGCATTTTATGTGACTTTGGTTTTTAATCAGACTAAAAATAATTGTATCTGCCTATTACAACATGCATGGAATTATACAGGAAAATATTTAGAATGCTTACAACTAAAAATTCTACTACAAATAATCTAAAAAGCTAAACACAAATTGATTACAGACCATATACAAGAGGTATAAAAACTGATGTGCTTGAATAGAATCAAGTCTATATAGACTATAAAAACTCTGAAACCAAGTCTACACAGACCTTATAAGCATCCAAAACAAGTCCGTAAAGACGTCTTCCTCCACGAAAACCAACATATGTTCAAACTCAAGAACAAAAAGATTAGAATAATAACAAATGACCCATGAGAACTTTATTACATGCAACAACTTAAGAAAATCACATACAATAGAACACTAAGAAAGGCAAATCTACAAGGACCAAAATCTTAGTCAAAAAAGAACAAACTAATACTTGATCATAGAATGTTATGACAAAGTTTTCAAATATAGGTCTTTACAAACCATGTAAGACAATTCCTATTACAAAAGTAGGTCTATACAAATATAGATATCTAGACAAGAAGGTCCCTATAGACTACATCAACACTATAGAAATGCAACTAAGCAATTGCAACCATACTAGAAGCCACCCTAACATATTGGTTTATATAGACCTTATAAATATAACAATAGGTCTCCATACATATTAACCTTCATTTATTTTGGTCCGTGCAAATATAGGCATAGACGTTGAATGCTAGAAAGTAAACAACTATGACTACCCCACAAACAATAAAAAAAAGAACACAAAAATGAAAGATGAATACAAAGAAATGGTAACACACATGAATAAATGAATAAGTCAAAGAACAAACAAATGAGATAAATGTAAAAATGATATCCCTTCTCTAATAGAGTATACCCATCAAAATAGGTATCTTAAAACTCCATTTTCATAGAAGATCTTAGATCTAAAAGAAAAAGTAAAGAATAATGAGAAAAGCAAACTAAAGATACAAAAAATATAGAAAGAGGATAAAAAGTAATAAAAGAAAACTAAAAAGAGAAGGAAAAGCCCTTTTTAAGGGTTTCCTCAGGGTTTTTACCCCAAATATAGATCTCTTCAAGATATGTAAGGTTAAGCCACTTCAAAGCAAAGTAAAAATGGTGGTTTTAAGCTTTTTGAATCTTTATAGAGGATTAAGGTTTTTAATGTAGATTTTTGGTGAGGGAGAAAAAAAAAAGATGAAGATGAGATGTGCCAAGTGTAAAAACCTTTTTTTTCTCAAAATCCTTTCCTCCAACCAAGAAATGTTAGCCTTTTTAATCCCCACCAAAATAATTTGTAAGTCCCTCAGAGAATATATTTCCATCAATCTAGAAGGTGGTCTTGTGATAACCTATAATGTCAAAGTCCATACCACTTTAAATGTAAAGATCCTCACAAATCCGAGATTAGGTTCACATAGACCTATATCCTTATAAAAGCAAGTCTGCATGGGCATAAGTAACCTCTATGTTGATAATGTCTATATAGACCTTAACCTTTGTAAAATGAGCTCTTCATGGATATCATGTGATGTCTATTAGGCATATTCCTCATGGCCTTTTTTTAAGGTGTTTTCAGTTTCTGTTTTTAGTGTTTTTAAGATGTTTTACTTAGTTTATAAGCTTTTCATAACATCTCTTGAGAAGCAACAAACATCTGAAAGCCTCATCATTAGAAACCCTCTAAATTAAAAAGTGTTATGGATCCCTATGTGTGGCACCTCCTACCAGACTCCCTAAGAAATTCAATAGACAGTGCACTTCCTACCAAGTTACCCATCTTAAAATTTCTCTAGGTCTGCACTCTTTAACACTTACAAATTATTTTATAACTTTATCAAATATTGCTTAACTTCTCATTCTATCCCTTAATCATTCTTTCCTATGGTATAATAGACTTATAAAACCTCTTAACAAACCCTCTATATGTTTACAAAGAATTAGGCAGTACGATGGCTACCCGGGTGACGTTTCAAAAATTTTTCCACCTGTAAAAACATTTCTAATATCATTATCATCCATCTTTCTTCTTCTAGACCTTTTTAGTCCCCTCAGTAACCTCATCATATATCAAAAATACATAGAAACATATAAGGCCTCAAGCTCAAAACCATTAGAAACCATAAAAATAAACTATTCAGATAAACGGTCTATTTATATACAACACCCAAACATATATATATATACAGACACTAGCAACTTCTAAGTATGTTGAACCCATAACCTACAATATTAACATGAGAGCCTACTAACCTCAAATATAGTAATAGGCTATAAGTGTATAATTGCAATGTAGAAAATAAAATCATGTAAGTGACATTAATTCTAGTACTCAAACTCCCAGTTCATTTAATTATTGTTATGCCACTGTGGCACCTCTAGTCAATTTAATCATTTTGTGATTCATGTCACATTTTCATCTATATTTTAATTTAAATTTAATTCAATAGGCCTGACTAGATAGACTACACTTAAAGACACTAGACCAAAAGGTAACTGAAAAGGCGTGTAGTGGCCCATATTTAGTGTACAATGGCCTAAGGCTCAAATTGAGGGTAAGGGTTGATTTCTTGCTTTTCATTTTAGTTTTAGGTAGTTTCCATTATTTTAAGAATTACCATATATTCAAATTTCAAATTAGAGCCTTGTGTGATTTTTAGTGAATTTTCTAAGTTAAGATGATATTATGTAGGTGTAAGAAAAATTGGTGAGTAATCAAGGAATTAAAGCTTCCAAAGTGTGAGAAAGGATTCAAGAATTCATTAGGTATATGAAATAATACTAGCATACCATGATGTAATTGTATCTGAATTACCATGAAAATGTGCATAGAACTATATATTTGATCATGTATGTGCATGGAATGTTGATATAAGCATGGAATCATGTCATTTGTATGTAAAAAGGATGGTATGTATGTGAATTTGGTGAGAAAAATGCATGTGTGTCTATAATCATGGTATGGCCGAGAGGATGGCATGATAGGTTTATAAATGTATGTGTATATAGGAGGAAAATGATGGGAATGTAATGTATGGCATTAATATAGATGTGTGTATGTGAAATTAGTGAGAAAAATAATTATATGTGTATAAAGTCATTATGGCCAAAAGGTATGCTAATCCATGGCATGACATAGCATGTATGGTATGGCATGTATGTATGGTGTAACATAGTGGAAATGTGGTATGTGATGTGTATGTGCAATGAAATGTGAGGATGTGTATGTATGTAACCATGATGTGTGAATGGTCAAGAGGTATGCTCCGGTTGTCACAGCATGACATGTATGTATGGCATGGTACATGATGTGTAATGGTAAATCATGTGGTGTCTGAGATGTGTGTGACATATTTATGGCATGAAACATGAGTAAACATATGCATAAACATGGTATAATGTATGGTAAAAAAAAGTAGCATAAATGTGTTAATAATTTGGTGTAAGAAATGGTATGCAAATGGCATGAAAGAAAAGTACTTAAATTAGCCAAAAAGTGACCTAAAATGGCTTGACAAGTGGTACGTAATTTGAGCACTTGGTGTAATTGGTTTGATGACAATTTGAGATGAATGTTGTTGACATATTGGGATGAATAGTTTGAGATCATATGCGGCTTAGTATGGTATGGAAATAAGACTTGAAATGGCATAAGAAATTACCTATAACTGTTTAAGAAATGGCATATAACTGTCTAACAAAAATGACTAATAACTGTCTGGTGAAAAATGAATTGATAAAAATGACTTATAACTGTGTATTAATCACCTGAAAATAAATTTAATAAATGATCTATAATTTAATTAAAATAATTATAGGACAGTTAGCCATTAGTTAGACACCCACTGGATAGGGTTGACCAGTCAACTAGGGAATAACAACTGCTAGAGGTACTGGTCATTTGGGCCTTTACCAATGTGATGATATAGGTGGGTGTAACCACTGAGGTCCTGATAATTAAGCCACTACACTAGGTCGGTGCAGCGACTGAGGTCCCCCAATTAGGCCACTGCATAGTGTGATGTTGATATTTCTATCTAGTACTAGTTGATTCCTATTATCAGACCAGGTAGGTGCAGCTACAAAGGTCTAGATGAGGCCACTGCACAATTGAATTGATAACATGATATGTTGACATTTTTATTGTTTGGTAGTGACCGAATCCCTACTATCAAACCAGGTGGGTACAGCCACTGAGGTCTAGTGTGTTGGCCACTACACTAGGTTAATGCAATGACTAAGGTCCAAAATGTGGGCCACTGTACAGCATTGATTTCCTTTTATTTCTAATGTTTTCAAGTGTAGTCTATCTAGTTAGGGCCTATATTATAAAAGAAACACAATGAATAGTGGCAATTAGTAGTAATGAGAACTAAAGAAAATTAAAGTAACAGTGTAAGACTGACAAATATAATATTAAGATAGGATAATAAAATAATATTATTATTATAACTTGAACTTCATATGATGCATTATCTGTTCATGACATGTGTGATACGCATGTATGCTTGCTTGACATGTTTTTATTATATCAAATTCACCACTGAGTTTTTTACTCTACGTATCGGTGTTCTGGTATGTAGGTAGCAGAAGTGTAACTATACAGCCTCTGTAGATTTGGCAGTGTAGCAATGTTAGCAACTCAAGGGTATATTTTTGTTCTTTTTGAGGGTTTTTAAAAGGTACTCATGTAAATACTATGGGCTTTAAGCTTAGCTAGCTTAGATGCTGCGAGTGTCAATAATGTTTAGCTCAAAGCAGATAATTTTATAAAAAGACATTTTATTTGAATGGTTTTATTATTTGTATTTTCTGATGATTGTGGGCCTGAGGCATGTTGTTTGAGACATGGATGATGATAGAGGACCAAAAGGGTCTAGGTGATGATAGATGGGGAAGATATTATTTGAAGTATTTTTTTTCATAGGTGTATATTTTTGGAAATGTTACCTAGGTAGCCGTTATGCAGCTCGAATTTTTGATAAATTAATTACTGACCAAAAAATAGATTTTAATGGTTGTTATAACCTGTATAATGATATTTGAGGATTATATTAGAGTTTTAGGAAATATCTGTCTAATAAATAAATGAAATCAAAAGTGTTAAATGAATAATGCCTTGAAGAAATTTTAGGATGGGTGACTGAGTAGAAAGTGACATCACCTATCAAGTTTCTTTTGGAATCAGTTAAGGGAGTTACATTGGGTGGTATCATAGTCTAGTTTAGGCATTCTTAGGTCTTTTTCATGAGTGCCAGTGTCTAGGATCTGATCTTCTGATAAGCTACACTGCAATAAGGCTTATAGGTTGTTATTCTTTTGTAGTAATCCAAGATGAGTGAAAGAATTCCAGAAGAACGAGGAGAAGAGGTAGCAAGTCATGCTCCTACTACTCTTACCACTAGCCAATACAGCTCTACTAGAGCCTAGTGATGCTACATAGCAGCCATAGCCATAGCAATAGACTCAGGCATCTCTAGCACTTTTCTAGCAGATTGTAAATTTACTGAGACATATATCAACAACAGCTCCACCTCCTCCACCAGTTCATGTACTTCCTCCACCAGCTCCAATACCTTTTCCACCTCTAGCTACATTATAGAAAACATATATAGAGAGAGTTAAAAAGATTAGAGCAATAGATTTTTTTAGGAACCAGGGAAGATGATGCAACTAGGGCAAAGTTTTGGTTAGAGAGGACACTTAGGATTTTGGAGCAATTAGAATGTACAGAGGAGGAAAATCTAAAGTGTTCTACCTCTCTTCTCTAAGAGGAAGCTTTCCAATAGTGGGACAGAACAAAGAAAAGGAAAGTAGTAGTAGATGTAACCTGGGAATTCTTTCTGTAAGAGTTTAAGAAGAGATATATCCCAGAATCTTATAAAGACAAAAGTTCCTTGACCTAAGGTAGGGAAAAAAATCTGTGTCAGAATATGGGAAAAATTTTGCAAGGTTGAGTCAATATGCAAAGGAATTCATTCTTACTGAAGAGGAAAGGTGTATGAGGTTCCTAAAGGGCATTAATATGGAGTTACATATGCAAATAGCCAACTCAAAGGTTGTAGATTTTGCAGTTTTGGTAGCAGCTACCTATGATATGGAAAAAATGTTGCTAAAAAAGAGGGCTTTTCTAAAAGAAGAAGCCTTTCACACTAGATCAGACTAACTCAGTACTTGGAGCTAGTAAGAGGTAGAGAGAGAGTCAGTCTCAGTCAGGGCATTAGACACAGAGATAGATACAACCATAGAGGTTAGGTCAAGCTTTTATATCTAGGCTTAGACCTCTATAGCAAGTCTCTAGTGCTCTAGCATCATCACCAGTAGCTAGGAATACACCCCCAATCTATTAGACTTGCAACAGAAGGCATTGAAGGTAGTGCAGACAAATAAGGGTAGGGGAGTACTTCATATGTGGGGCCAAAGATCATTTTAGGAGGGATTATCCCTAGAGACAAACTGAAGTTACCTGAACTCAAGCATCAATAGCACCCCAAAATAGGGGGTAGAGATAAAACAGAGGTGGCCAGCTGAGTAGCAGTTAAGGGACCAAGACAGAGATATGGGCTCCAGCTAGACAGTATGCCATCAGAGCTCATGAGGAGACAGAGGCTCTGGATGTCATTGCTGGTACTTTTTACTTATTTGATACGCTACTTTTGGCTTTAATAAATCTTGGATCCACTCACTCTTATATTTTCATCACACAAGCATAAGATAGAAGTTTAGAACCAATGTCTGTAGGCATAAACATTTAAGTAAGTAACCTAATTGGATAGAGTGTGATAGTGAATAAAATGTATAGACATTGTCCGTTAGTGATCCAAAAATAAACTATTCCCTGCAAACCTTATTGAACTCCCTTTTTATAAATTTGATATTATCTTGGGTATGGACTGGTTATCAGAACATTGAGCTATGGTTAACTGTGAAAATAAGAGGCTTGCCCTTAAAATAGTAAAGGGATATGAGGTGACAGTTATGGGTGAGAGAAAAGCTTTAGATAACCTCATCTTAGCTATTACAGCTAGACGACTCATCCACAAGGGTTGTGAAGCATACCTAGCCCATATGATTGACATTAGTAGTCCCATACTGAGCATTAATCAGATTCTAGTTGTGTTTAAATTTTTTGATGTGTTCTCTAAAGAGTTACCAAGACTACCTCCATAGCGGGAGCTTGATTTTGAAATTGAAGTATATCCTAGTACTTCAACTGTATCTATTACACCATACAAAATGGTACCTGCAGAACTAAAGGAGTTAAAGGTACAATTGTAAGAATTGCTAGATAAAAGTTTCATTAGACTTAGTACTTCACCATGGGGAGCACTTATGCTCTTTATAAAGAAGACAGACAGGTCACTTCAATTGTGTATTGATTATAGATAGTTAAATAAGGTGATAGTGAAAAATAAATATCCTTTGCCTAAGATCGATGATCTTTTTCATCAACTTCAAGGTGCCGTTGTCTTTTCTAAGATTGACCTAAGATCAAGGTATCATCAATTGTAGATTAAAGAGTCTAATATACCTAAAACTACCTTCAAAACTAGATACAAGCATCATGAGTTCTTAATGATGCCATTTAGACTCACTAATGATCCAGTAGCCTTCATAGGTTTAATGAACAGGGCCTTTCAACCTTATTTAGATCAGTTTATCGTGGTGTTTGTTGAAGACATTTTAGTGTACTCTAAGACTAGGGAGGAACATAAACAACACCTCAGAGTAGTGTTACAGATGTTGAGAGAGAAGTAATTGTATGCTAAACTAAGTAAATGTGAAGTTTAGCTAAATGAAGTGGCTTTCCTAAGTCACATCATGTCAGCAGAAGGCATCAGAATAGGTCCCAGCAAGATTAAAGCTATGTTGGAATGGGAATCTCCTAGGAATGTGACTGAGATACAAAGTTTCCTAGGATTGGCTAGCTACTATAGAAGATTCATAAAGGGTTTCTCAATGATTGCAACACCACTAACTAAATTGATAAGGAAGAATGTAAAGTTTGAATAGGATGACAAATGTCAAGAGAGTTTTGATAGACTAAAGACAATGCTAACTGAAGCACGTATCTTTGTTCAACTTAAACAGGGGAAGGAATTTATCATTTGCAGTGATGCTTCGCACAATGGACTAAGATGTGTACTGATGTAAGAATGTAAGGTAGTAGCATATACTTCTAAATAACTGAAGTCACATGAGAGGAATTATCCTACTCATGATCTAGAGTTAGCTGCAATTGTCTTCGCATTAAAAATCTGGAGACATTATTTGTATGGTGAAAGATGCTACATCCACACTGACCATAAGATTTTGAAATATCTCCTCACCCAAAAGGAGTTAAACTTGAGGCAATGATAATGGCTAGAGTTGATCAAGGATTATGATTGCTTAATAGATTATCACTCGAGAAAGGCTAATGTAATGGTAGATGCATTGAGCAGGAAGTTCATAGTCACAGTGAGAGCAATGAATGTTAGAATGGAGTACATAGAGAGAGATGCTATTTTAGTTGAATTGCATATTAAGCCTAATTTCAAACAATAGATAAAAGAGGCACAGACACGTAATGAACAACTAGTATATACTATAGCTAAAGTCAAAAAGGGGAAGACCTCTGGATTTGAACTAGGAGAAGATGGATATCTATACCATCATGGTAGGTTGTGTGTACCTAATACAGATGGCTTGAGAACATAGATTTTGAGAGAGGCACATAAAGCTCCTTATTCCCTGCAACCAGGCAATACAAAGATGTACCTGGACTTAAAACCTCACTATTGGTTATCAAGGATGAAGCGTGACATAGTTGAATACATAGCCAGGTGTTTGACATGTTAGCAAGTAAAGGCTGAGCATCAAGTTCCTTCTGGACTATTACATCTAATAATAATACCAGAATAGAAATAGGAAAAGGTTACCATGGATTTTGTAATAGGATTACCACTTACTAAGAACAAATGTGATATTGTGTGGGTGATTATAAATAGGCAAACCAAGACAGCACATTTTATTCCTATGAGGTTGAACTACTCCTTGGAGAAACTAGCACGACTGTATATTGAAGAAATTGTGAGCCTTCATGGTGTGCCAGTAGCCATCATTTCAGATAAAGATCCTCAATTCACTTCCAGATTCTAGAAGAAGTTACACGAAGCTCTTGGTACTCGTTTAACATACAATACAGCTTTTCACCCTCAGATAGATGGGAATTAGAATAGGTGATACAAGTACTGGAAGACATGTTACATAGTTGTGCAATAGAGTTCAAAGGAAGTTGGGACCAGTAATTGTCCTTGGCTAAATTTGCATATAATCACAGTTATCAAGCTAGTTTGGGCATGGCACCTTATAAGGCACTATATGGCAGAAGGTGCAAAACTCCTCTTTATTGGAGTGAAGTAGGTGAAAGCAAAATTGTGGGAATTGATTTGGTCAAGGATACATAAGATAAAGTCAAGATTATAAAAGAGAGATTGAAAGCTGCCATGGATCGACAGAAATCTTATGCTAATTTGAAAAAAAGGGATATAGAATATGAAATGGTTGAGAAAGTTTTCCTAAAAATATCACTATGAAAGAAGATCCTCAGGTTTGGCAAGAAAGGAAAGCTTAGTCCTAGATTTATTGGTCCCTATGAGATTACAAAATATGTGGGGCCAGTGGCATACAGGCTAGCCTTACCATCTGAGTTGCAGCACATCCATGATATGTTCCATGTATCGATGCTCAGGCAGTACAGATCAGATCCATCACATGTAATACCTACAGAAGAGATCTAAGTATAGCCAGATTTAACTTATGAGGAAGAACCAGTGTAAGTTCTAGCTCAATAAGTAAAGCAATTGCAGAATAAAATCATACTATTAGTCAAAGTGTTATGGAAGAATCATAATATAGAAGAAGATACTTGGGAAAGCAAAGAGCAAATGCAAGCTCAGTACCCACACTTATTTTCATTAGGTAATTTTGAGGACAAAATTATATAAGAAGGGAAAAGTTGTAACGCCTGTAAATCAAGGCTTCATTCACAGTACCTCCGAGACTCGTACAGTGTTCCTAGGAAGCCAGGACACCTTCGTGGGCTAGAGAAGGGGCGTACTAGTCATGAAACTTTGAAGGGCCAAAAAATGGGCAAAGCAAATTAACTTAAAAAATTAGTAGAATCAATAATCCATTTTAGGCCATAAGCTAGTGAATCGTACCTTAAATGGACTTGGGCTAAGAATAACCCGAGATGTGCTCGAACAAACCTGAAAATACTATATCCTAAAGGTCAAAAATTACACTTAGTTTATTGGTGAAGGAATTTTAATTTTCTGAGTTCATTCAGCAATTTTTCAAAATTTCTTGATTTTTTAAGGAATTAGTTAACCAACTTGCCAAGGGAATTTTGATGTGAAATTTTACAAGCCCGTAAATAGGCTTAATTGAGGATTTTTAGAATAAACACAATAATTTTTAGAGGTCCAAATGAATTTTTAAAATTGCCTAAAATTACAACTAAAATTAAGTTTTTATGGGTCACTCGGCCGCCAAGTGTCACCACCCACTCACCACTATAAAAGCCCTTGCCATGTTTACATCCACTCCTATGCCAAATCACCTCTCCCTCCATCATCTCCACCCTATTTCTCCTTCTCTGTTGCCAATGCCATCTAGCCCTTTCTTCCTTCAGTTTTGCTCCCTTTTCACCTTAATTCCCCACCATTTCCCCACCAAAAATCATGATAAATGTGCTGAAAATTTTCCTTAAGTTCTTTAACTTCATAGCTATCCATAAAAGTTGGGAAAAAGGGCTTAAATGAGAGATTTGGTACATGGTGGCCTAAGGCTCAATTTGTGGGTAAGGGCTGATCTCTTACTTTTTATTTTAGTTTTAGGTAGTCTCCATTATTCTAAGAATTACCATATTTTCAAATTTCAAATTGGAGCCTTATGTGATTTTTAGTGAATTTTCTAAGGTAAGATGATATTATGTAGGTGTAAGAAAAATTAGTGAGCAATCAAGGAATTAAAGCGACCAAAGTGTGAGAAAGGATTCAAGAATTCATTAGGTACGTGAATTTAATATAATACTAACATGCCATGATGTAATTGTAACACCACCAACCCGATTTCCGAAAAACCCAGACTAGTGGTGCTACCTTCCCCTAGGTCACCCATCCTAGTATTGCTCCAAGAGTTCATTCGTTTAACACTTATAGACATGCATATTTTTTGTTCAGATATTACTAAAATCTTCAGACTAACCCTCCAATATCAATGTACATATCATAATTAACTTCATAATATCATCACATAAGACACTGGGCCCACATTTCATCTGAATATAAATATTAATACCATTCAATGTAATTTAACATACTTCATATAAATCTATTAACATATTGATGACATAAACATTCAATCTTACAAAAACTAAACCCAGCCCCATAAGAATTACATGAGAGCCTTTTAAACCATTAAAAGAATAAAAATATACCCTCAAAATCAGTCTACTACACTGCAACACCATACTGAGGCTAATCAGCTACACTATCTACTACCTGTACATCAGAACACCGATACGCTAAGTCTAATACTTAGTGGTAAATTTAATACAATAAAAGCATGTCATGCAGTCACATATGCATCATACCAGTCATGTGTGCATCATGTAATATACTGAGACAGTGTCACAATAATAATAATAATAATAATAATAATAATAATAATAATAATAATAATAATAATTTATTTTCTTGTCTTATTAATTTAATTATAAATTTCACAATATAAATTTCATTTTTATAAATTTCCTATTCACTATTTACTATCAGTATTTATTATATTTATTTTATTTTTCAGGTCCAACTAGAAAGACGATGCTTTAAAACACTAGATTACAAGGGAAATCTAGACTGTGTAGTGGCCCACATTTTGGACCC
>CANXYI011239572.1:0-12263 GCA_948208565.1 Hura crepitans | reverse complement strand
CAATCTTGGCACTTATCCTATTGATCCTTCGTATATCAACATCTCATAGGCCTCAGGCCCTACATTTAATTCAATAGAAAATTAAAGACAACTGGCTATACAATTTCTCATTCATTTATGTAAAGACTATTTATACAAATTTATAGCTTAAATAGATTTCAAGCCATAGTAGCTTCTAAGTATGCTAGACATATAACCTACAGCTATTACATGAGTGCCATTACACAGAGTAAATCAAATTAAATCATTTCCTTTACTGATTTTACTGCTACACTGCACTTGTCTCGAGGCTATCCTACTATTCCTATTTACCTATGCACCAAAACATTGGTACGCTGAGTATGAAACTCAGTGGTGAATTTAATTAATTAAAAGTATGTCTCACCTGTTACACACAAGTAGTTTAATATATCCATTTTATAGATTTATACATATAAAGGTGAAATAAAAATATATCTTCCTTTGCATTTAATTATATACTATTCTAATCCTTTATTAAATTAATTAGATTTAGGTCAATGCACTAATTTAATCAAGTGGTTCATATAGCTAGTTAACCCCTTATGTTAATGTTAATGGAGACATAGCTTTTACCAACATTATGCACACATTATATACTTTTCTTATATTGTATCTCCTAGACACTCATGGGTATGTTTGTGAATTAATCTCAGTTAATTAGTTTCTTTGGCTCAGTCATATTTCCTTTGCTTATATTATAGACATCATATTCATTCAGCTAGTTAATCAATTAAAAGGAATAATATTTAAGTTTAGACTTAGACCCCACTAGGCAAACTACATTATAATACACTGGATCTAGAGGGAATAACTAGTGCAGTGGTCCCCAGTTTGGACCTATGTTGCTGTACCGGCCTGAGTGCCAGAATAGAGCTCAGTCGTAGCCTCTCCAGGCACAAGTGTTGTGTGACATAATAGAGATTAGCCCGTGGCCTCCCCAGCCACAATTTATAATGTATAACTGGGTGACATGATATAGATCAGTCAAGAAACCTCTTCAGCCACCAAATAATCTCAAAGTCTAAAGTATTGATACTAATTTGTTTCATATTTCACATCTATTGTTTCTTTTATGAATTAATATTATATGTTTCTCTAGAAAAACAATCAATGAATGGCTTAATTTGTGGATGCAATGCACCTTATGCAATTATGTTTTTTTTTATATTTCAATTACTATAATTTACTTTTCCTCAGTGTAAAGGTTACACATATGATTTTTAACTATAATGCTTGCTTGCATAATACAAGATTGATAAACGTTAGAATATAAAATAAGGTATATTATTAGGTGGCAACACCAAACACAACTGCCTCATCCTTAATACATAAAATCTACAATGGTTACTCTGCTGGGACTAAGAATTGAATCCAAAAGTGCCCAAATAATATACCTTTTAAATATTCTAATTTTTATCAATCCCAAGCATTTCATTCTAAATAAATTATGTCCTTTTCTATCCTATATGGCTTTAGGAATCATAAACCATTTTTCATTCAAGAATAGGCAATTGTTAGCATGTCTAATGCTTATAAACCTCGCACCTTAGGATATATCAAATGATGAACTAATCAGTCACTATTATGTTTGATAGGAAAAACCCATTAGGAGGGACCCCTACTTATGAGAGCTATAAGCCTTCTCAAAACAAAGCATAAAGCCCATATAGTTAAGCTTAGCAACTTCCCTTAGATTGCATAACCTTAAGAGTTTTTGACTGCATTGTGATTGCATTATGGTCTTATTATACTTAACTTTATTTGAAGTTGGGAAAAGCCTATTGTGCCTTTTTATTTGGAATGGGCCCAACCAAATTTTACCTCAAATAAGACTTAAATGTTATAAGGCAATATTTTTGCATGTACTTTAAATATGAGAGGTCATTAGGCCTAATTAGGCCCATAATTGAACCTATGTATCCCTTGTTAATACTTAGGTAACCCCACTTAAGAAGAATTGCTAAGACCATGTGTGTGGGAGTAATAAGGTTAGAAGTCTTATTGCTTGTGTTTGCCCTTGTACACCTAACATGTATCTTTTTTTATGTTATGTATACATGCATAACATTGTAAAACAAAATTGTACTTACTCATTAACATAAATTTTGTGTCCATGTACAAAAACTCACATGTTATAGATTAATAAATAAACATTATAGCATACTTATCCATACATATCTCATTTATAACATAAGTTTTTTACATTCTATATCTATACCCATCTAATAACCTAATCCATATTCATTGCAAACCTATTTCATCTAGATTTAAGTACACCTCACATTATCTCACATCATGCTAATCATATATATAACATTGCATCATATATCACTTGTTCATGCTTTCTTATACTAGGAACCATGCACTATACACTCACTCATGCATACATTTCACCTAAGAATAAGTATTCCATATATACATGTATCAACATATGTTACATATTTTATAGATTGTCATAGGTTCTTTCATCAATTAATTAAGCATACGTAGCATTTTAGACATAGATTTACATGCATCATACTAGTATATAGTATCTTTATGAGTTGTATATGCATACATTCTACATTACGCATCATGCACCATGCTAGCCTAAATATAGTAGCACTATGCATCCATATTAAAATCATCCACCCCCTGTGTACACAAAAATACCATCAGCCCTAGTCTCAAACATGCATCACCTTTCTAATTAGTCCGTTCATACCATAACCTTGCATAATAAAGCATCATACAAAGTATACATCATCCTATGCTCTTTTACTTTCACACATCACAAGCATATCATTATATTTTTTTTTATTCAAGCATAGTGACTAGTCTTTTGTTTTGCAGCCACCACTTATCCATCTTTTATTTGACTACTAAGATAAGCAACCATCAGACTAAGTTTCCTCTTGAAACCTAGATTAATGATCATTGTAGATACCCATTTTCGTCCGAGCCTATAATATTATAAATTCATAAATAAAAATAATATTGTATTTATAAAGAAAAAGAGACATTAAGAGTATAATTAGTAGACTTAACATCATATAATCATAAATTAGCAATATATGATTACTAGGTATTTTAAATTATAAATAGTTTTTACAAATTATATCAATGAAGTATTATTATTATTTAATATTACTTGAATGCTAAATTATTACTATTGGTATGTTTTATTTGGTTTAATAGTTATAGATATTACGATGTATAATTAAACTATTATTAAATAATAATTTGATTAAAACAATTAAAACGTAATCAAGATGATAGAATAAAAGAGAAAAATAAAATGAAAAAAATATCCAAATTAAGATAGTCTAAAAACTAATAACAAATAAAATACAAAAAAAAATGAAACTAATCCGAATAAATTCAAGTTACAAAATAATAAATTATTACAAATGAATATAATAATAAAATTTATATAAAAAAATTTACAAATAAAATATATGAACAAATACAAAATTAAAAAGAAAAGAGAAAGGACTGTTGGGCTAAAACTGCCTAAGCCCAATAGCCTAGGCCCAGCAACCCAGGCCAGCAGCTCAGGCCCAACAGTTCAGGCCCACCAGCCTAGCCTTTTCCCTACACCAGCTATTTCTCTAAAAGGCAGAATAAATGTCTTCACCTGTAGCAATAGAAAGGGGTGAGGGGGTCTACTGCAAGTAAAGAAAACTATAGAGGAATGGCTATATAAATAGTAGTTAAGAGCAAAAAGAGGAGGAAGCAAAAAAATAATAACACAAAAAAGGAAAACAAAAAATAGTTGAAAGGAAAGGCAACCAAAGCCAAGATCATAGCAAGGAAAAATATAGAGAGACATTCTGAAGAAAGGAGCAGAGTGTGAAAAAAGAACAAGAAGAAAGGCACATAGTCAGCAACAAAAGATCAAAATAGCAAAACAAGGTCAGCCTTTAATTTACTTATCCATCTTGTTTATATGCTTGCTACCTAGAAATCTATCTCTATACATATTATAAAAGTCAAGTTTGATTTTTATAAATGTATAAGGAGGGTCAGTAATGATCTTATGGTTTCAAATCTATATGTTATGCTAAAAATAAGTTAATAAGATCTTTGGGAATGTAAGATCAAAGATAGTCCTTAGATTAGTAATTACACACATTACTGTCTAAGATTCACATAAATATTCATCCTATTCCTAAAATGGGTAACTATTTATTACATTAATAAGTTCAGTTAATGAGTTATTTGATTGGGCAACAAATTATACCATTTTTAGTATCTGATAATAGAATACTAGAATTGGTATGATAATCATAAGCTAATTCCCAACTAACATTGCTAGAAAAATATAGCATATGAGCTACCAACAAACTAAATACTCATATACACAAGCACTAAATGTTGCCAGACATTCTAGGAAAGGATAAAATACCCAAGCCAAACTCATACAACAAATTCATTCAGCCCTTAATCATCCTTAGACCTAAATAATTTTTTTAGATATACATAATTATTGGTTGATGAGTATAAATCAATACAAAAAAATAAAAGAAAAAAGATTTAAATATTTGGTAAAAGGACGTTTATATTCATATAAAAAAAGGAATATCGAAATAAAAAAATGAGGGATTCTATGGTTCTCATTCAAATATTGGAAGTAGAGGTAGAAAATGAATGAAAATATTTGTGTAAGCGTATACATTGGATCTTTGGGCCTCCTAGATTAGGTTTGCCTAATGATGATAAAAAGGACGAAAATTATAATAAAAGGGATTTTTTTCGTCTGAACCAAAGATCTCAAAAATTTTCCTTAAAATAAATAAATAAAAAACGGCCATTTTCTAAGTGAAAACGACCATTTTGGAGAAGAACCTGCTGTTTTCGCAGAGAGAACAGCTGTTTTGATGGTCAAAATAGTTGTTTTGACTGTTTTGGCCCAAAATGGGCTATTTCGGTATAGGAAATGGCCAAAATAGCCAAAATGGCCGTTTTGGTTACCAAAATGGCCGTTTTGATTACCAAAACACCCGTTTTGGCTATTTGGCCCAAAATGGGTCGTTTCTATAAAGGGAATGGTTGTTTTGCTCACGAAAACGGTCGTTTTCAAACTAAAATGCCTGTTTTAAGCCTCAGGAAAACATGTATAAAAGCCAAATAGGTCATTTAGAGTAAAAGTTGGTCATTTTAAAGAGAGAGAAAATACACCAAAAAGGCAAAAAAAAACTCTTTCAACACCATTTTTTTGGATTTTTCAAAGATTCAAGCACAGTTTTCTGATCCGATTAAAAACTTTCTGAAGGTAAATGTACTCAATGTGTCAACTGACCCATTTTTTCACTATTTTTGCTTTTCTTTCCTTTTTGTTTTATTCATCTACTAGTTAGATATGATAATTTATTTATGCAATATTTTATATTTTTGTGACTATCCATTTTGATTTGATTTTTATCTGTTCATCTATTTTTGCTTCGCATCCAAATATATTATTTTTGTCATTTTTGCCGTTTTCATTTTCCTTTTTATTTTATCCATCTACTAGTTAGATGTGATAATTTATTTGGGCAATATTTTATATTTTTGTGATAGTCTATTTTTAATTTATTTCTGTCTATTTGTCTATTTTTGATTCGCATCCAAATATATTATTTGTATCATTTTTGCTATTTTCATTTTCCTTTTTACTTTATCTATCTACTTGTTAGATATGATAATTTATTTGTGCAATATTTTATATTTTTGTGACTGTTCATTTTTATTTGATTTTTATCTGTTTGTCTATTTTTGCTTCGCATACTAATATATTATTTCTGTTGTTGTGATGAGAGTTATTCGATTATTTGGGATCTGATTGTTATATTTTTGGCCATTTCATTAAATCCCAATAGGTAATCTTTGTATCACCCATTATTTTCTATTGTTTACTTTATTATGCATTTTGTGTATTTTTCTGCTGATTTCTGTTAATATTATTTATTCAGTTAGGATGTATTTTAGGTAATTGCCCTGCATTATATTTTTATTATTGAATTATTTTTTTGTATATTCCGTGAATGCTGTAATAATTAGAAAAATGATTTTTCACACGATTGGAAAAATAACCAAAATATTTTTATTTAATTAATTAGTATTTTATTAATAAAATAGTTTTGATTTTTCTTAATAAAAGTCACAATAAAGAAAAATTATTTTCTAAAAATTAACATGCGAGAACTAAAGTTCTCAAATTAAATCTATCACTTTTTTTTATATATGATCCTTCCAATTTCAATCCTGAAATACTCCATAAACGTCAAATTAGGCATGTTAAAAAGAAATAATAATCCAAATCATATTTTTTTACCTAATAAATTGGTATTTTGCTAATAAAATAAATTTCAATTCCTTTTTAATAAAAGCCACCACAATAAAATTCATTTTTTCAAATTAGCATACAAAAGCCAAAGTTCTCAAACCATTCTTCCGAAAGTTACCATAATAAAATCAAAATTTCAAAATTAGCATACGAGAACCAAAGTTATTAAACCAATCACCTGATTTCAATAAAAGTCACTACAATAAAATCCATTTTCCAAAATTGGCATACGAGAACCAAAGTTCTCGAGACAATCAATGGCTCAATTTCATGTATGATATTTTAATTCTGCACACCTATTTATTTTTCTATAAATATATTTTACAAATTCTCATATGTGATTTACTTTAATTGCAAAATATTGCTTGAAAAAGGGAATAATATTATAAATTCAAACCGAATTTTCGTATTAATTTAAGGTATAAATAAGAGTAAGGTTCCGAACTGCTCTGGTTTTAGCCCTATAAGGTATTTCTTGACTTAGTCGGGTGGTGACTCCTACCTTGTGGTGCCCAATTCTCTCCTCTTAAGCTAATCAAATAAGAGTGGCCTTAGATTCCTCTAGCTTCTTTCTCATCTTTCAAGACTCGAGGAGTGAGGCTTAGGTTGAGTCTTCGGCTGTTTCGATTTGATCGGCCCAAGGAAAACATAAGGGACGTGAAAAGTAAGTATAAACTCTTTTTACTAATATAAAATCTAAAACTAATTAATAAGTAGGTGTATAATAATAGATGAAGTTTATACTGATTATAAAACTAATAACATCTTGCAAGTAAATCTTATATCTTTCTACCAGCACACGCATCCCAAACATATAATAGATTTATATAAAAAAGCCAACAGAGAAAGGAAGAAAAGAAGCTTAGCTTAGTAGGTGTTGGAGTTACTGTGGTATCACCAGGACCAATTTTGCTTTTTTATTTACCATGTCACCAATACATGTTGCACTCAAGAAAAAGGTAGAGCAAATTAGAAGACAAAAAAAATCCAAATATAGCCATGAAAAAAATATACAATGTCACATTTTTTTTTAAGAAATAGTGAATTGAGGTTAAAAACAAAAAAGTTAGTAAGTTTGACTAACTTAATAGCATTCCCATAGGAATGTTTATAGAACCAAAAATTAAAAAAATCAAGTGACAAAGATAATTGGAAAAGTAAAATTCGACCATAAGTGCATAGCAATAAGATACCTATTAGCATGATTATTAAAATAAAAGGGCAGAATAGACATCACGTCCATAAATATAAAAAATTAAGTAAAAAAATTATCAGGCATATAACCTAAAGTAAAAGGAACAAGTAGTTAAAATTATGATAAGGAAATTTAGCTAAATTCATAAGATTTAAGAGTAAAACTGGTTCAACACAATCACCGAACAACAGAACTGAAAGATGCTAGTAAATCACAAGTATGAAAAAATCAAATAATTATATAAGTCAACCATAAAACGCAGAAAAGATTGATAACTTTCAAGTATACTATGTCTAAATTAAAAGTATTATTTTCAAAAAAGTAAAAGAGAGTTAAAAGTAGTAATAAATTATGCAGTTATATGAAAGGAATTATCAATTAGTAGATAGGGAGCATAATGATAAAAGTAGTTCAGTGACAAGCTTAAATATATATAGCATATTTAATTAAGTTAAGAAGAAGATTAACACACACGTTAAGAGGAAAGATATAACAAATAAAAGGGGAATTTTATAGTTCATCATAAGTTGGTAAAAATTTTGAATTTAGTAATAAAGAATCCAGTAACTCAACAAAAGGAAACTGCTAATCTATTATACATAGAACCTTAACATTATTAACAATTAAAAAAGGAAACTGAAAAAATTGAATGATAACACTGGCAGAATAAAGCTCACGTATGAAAATAGTTTTTATAGTTTCATAGAGGTATGCTTAAATTAGTAGAGATAAAAATTAACAATGAAAAAAATGTTCATCTAACCAATAAAAATCAAATATACAGATTTAAGTAGAAGGATTGCATGAAAATTTTAGAGTAACTATAAGATTGTTTCTCACATAGATAGTTCAAGCAAAATCGAAATAATTACATGCCAAAATTATTTTAGAAGCTCCTCAACATGCACACCATAAAAAGCATCTAAAAATCTCCTTTTAAGCTAGACAACTCTAGTGCATGATGGTTTTGTTTAAGAAACACATATAACAGGATTAATAACTAAAATAGGAAAATGGAAATAAAATAGAAACTAAAGTTATCATTCTTCTTCGGGCAGATGAAACAACAATAACTTTGACCTCCTCCTTGTTGTTATCTTCGCCATAGTCACGAGTCTCCACCCCATTTTTTGTTTAGGTACCTCCCTTCTTCCTTTGTTATTTCTCACAATACACCCGTGTTGAAAAAAAAAGTTTTGATAGCATATCAAAAACATATCCTTAATAAAAAATAAAGTAAATAAAAACAAATTTTATAAAATAACATAAGATAAAAACAACAAGCATATCTTAAAGGAATAATAAGAACAAAAGATTTAAAAGAGAAAAATTAATGCGTACTACTCACCTCTTTCAATTTTCAATGGTGGTAAAGAAAAAAAATGAGTGGCAATTGACCCTTGAAAGTTTACGTCTTTGGTCTAAAAAAAAGAGATGAAAACTTAAGTGTTTCAAATGTTAAAAAAAGAAAACCAAAAGAAGACCAAGAAATGAAGAAGATGAGAGATGGCTACCAAAAAGAAAGAGAAAATGATGGGAGATGTTAGGAAGGTAAGGAGTCTGGAAAATAGAGAGTTATCAGTAGAAAGAGAGGAAATAAGGGTATTAAGTAAAGGGTAAATGATGGTAAGAAGGTGAGGAGTCCAGAAAGTGGAGCTGTCGATAGAAAGAGAGGAAATGAGGGCATTAAGCAAGGATAGATGATGGCAGGAAGATGAAGAGTCTAGAAAATAGGTTTTATATGCTGCCAAATATTTGCCCTTAGGGTTATTAGATAATGGGGTTTTCAATAGGGACATTTTCATCTTTTCATAAGTAATATAGAATCTAAATAATTTTTAATTTATTAACCTTTAAATTGATTATGGAAAATTGCTTAATTTCAATTTATTAAAACCATCTTAAAAAAAATCATGTAAGTAAACAATAAAACTAGAAGAATAAAATAAAAATAAATATAATCCCTAATTAGAACAAAAATGAATGATCAAATTAATTTTTGTTAAGAATATTAAAATGTTATCAAAATAGGAAATTAATGTTTTAAAACGTGTATGAATCAATGAAAATAAATAGAAATAAAGTCTAGTATAATTAAATTCTTAAAAAAATTAATTCACATACTTAAATTAGCAATCTTTTATAAAAATATAATAATAAATATAATGAAAAAGTAATGACATCACTGGGGTTCTGACCATGGCATGTTCATCAGAACCCAAATGCAGTAATACAAGCTAATATTTATTATTTTATAGTTAAAACATTAAATTCTTCCCAACATTAAAGCATTAGTTAGAAAAGAAGGTTACCACCCTGATATTTAAGATAATTGTCATATTCAGGGCATATAAATAAATAAACATATAAAAGAAAATAATATCTCTAAAATCTCGAGTATTCAAACAAAGCTTCGCAAGAACAACATGTAATAAAGAATGGTTAATGAGCTACTTGACTCCTTTAAAACATTTAACGATAAATTACTATAAGTGATTTTAATCAATGTTATTAAGTCTATTCTCGTGGTTGAATTGATTCTCAGGAAAATAATAATAAATAAAAAATTAAATCAAATTATTTAGAATAATATTAAATAAGAGAATCTAGTGTAAGAAAATCATAATTAAGCTAGTTTTTTTTATATTTAGATTTCAATATTTATTTCTGGGTTACAAATTATTAGGTGAGGAGTAATTTCATCATTGTAGGTATATAAAAAAATCTTTTCTTTAGTCAATATACAGTTATAAAATAATTTAAGAAATAATAAAGACATTTTATAACAAGGAAATAATGTAAGAGCACTAATATTAAATAAATGAACATCGAATTTTATATCAAAGCATAAAAACTCTTAAAATTTATTCATTAGAATTTTTAGTCAGATTGTTTATTTTAGAAATTGAAAAAATATTTACGATGATTATTATTGAATTGATGGAATAAAAATGATAAGAGGAAATGATATCAAAAACATAATATTTAATATATTTTATGAAAATCTACGAATAATAAAGTAATATCTATCGCATTGGTAAAAATTAATTAAAAATTCAACGATAAGTTTTATTATAGCAAAGAAACATATAATCAATAGATTTCATAATTTCGTTCATCATGGTGTATAAATTAATATTTAAAAATAAATGATGCCAATTATTGAGCATTAAGTTACTCGGAATAGGAAAAATATTAAAATGTGATTCACAATTTAACTATGCACAAATTTGTAAAAGGTATACACATAATTCATTTTCGATGACATAGACATTCATTTTTGAGTCAATAAAATTTAAAGATATTTTAGGACAATCCTATTGAGTAAATAACATTCATGACCATTCACATAATTGATGTAAAAATTTATATACATTATAAAGTTAATCAAAATTAATTTATAGCTAGTCTATAATATTATGATCATTAAAAATGATCAATAAGGTTAAAGTTATTTTAAGGCGCAGGATTTTTTTTAAGAAATAATAAACTGATCAATTTAATAATTATAGCCTTAATAAATAGTATATAAAAATGCGTTATAGGGTGCCTAATCCCTTCCCAATGCCAAAATAACCCTGAACCCAAAAATTAGACTAGATCATTTAGTGACTAACTGCACCCTAACCAATTAGTGGCAACTCTTATAAAACCACATCGCTCGGGTTCCCGACATAGGACCCTAGTTGTGACAGATGGCGACTCTATTGGGGACACATTATCATTTTTAGGAAATAATGGGTTTAATTATTTAGTCAATAATAGGTTCTTATTAGAGTTATTGCTTGGCTTTCCTATATTTTATAATATTGTATATAAGTGCAGATAACTTATCACATACTCACTTCAAGGTCAGTACTGATCTTATCCCTAGGTAAAATAGAGAGTTAGTAGGGGAGCCTCCGAGGGAAACCCAGTAATGGCCAGTGAAAACTCTCACCCATGTCAACATCAATCAAATTGATAGAGTTTGTGCTAGTTCATATGGATTTTAGCTGGACAATGATAGATAGGGAACCACAAAGGTAGTGGAGGTTAAAACCAAAACACAATCAACTTACTTGAATTTATAGAAATATGCGTGATCTTAGTATAAATGATTTATTTATGTTCTTTTTGCTTATAATTGCATTTTAAGGTTGCTAATTTCTTTTGCATTGTGCCTTTTACATATTACTTTTGCCAACATGGATACAATTTGGTCAACATCACAGAGTAATCATGGAAAATGATAAGTCATTGGCTAACTTTATCAACTCTTTACATGGATTACATCAAAAGCTTATTAGGAAAATTGTAGAAACCTTTTATACCATTAGAGATCATGAAAATGATGTATAAATTACAAATGATCTAGTTGCAAGGATATCAAATTATGTCAAAACCTATAAAGCTTATCGATTGGCATCCAGATCATCCCTACTTGAATTGTTTGTATATCACAACAAAAGATGTTTTGCATTTTCCTAGAGAAGCATATCTTTGTTTGTGGTATTTATGTAAGCAATATACAATGGGGATAATCTTGGATTGTAAGTGGTTAAGCCAATGTCTCACCTAATGGTTACTTTATCTTGAGCACTTCATTTATTTCAATTAATGGTTATTCATTTTTGGAGATCCGTGGCAATGGGTTGAATTGCTAGAAAGTCCAAATAGAGGTTCATATCTATTAGTTTTGTTTAGAATAAAGAGCATTGGGAATTTGAGGAAAATGGAATTATCTACGCATTTCAATGC
>CANXYI011239465.1:0-14431 GCA_948208565.1 Hura crepitans | reverse complement strand
TTAAGAACCAGGGCAGCCGTTATGCTACCTGAATTTTGTACTTGTCTGGTATTACCTGAGGACATTTTTAACGGTCCAAAATAGGATGAAATTACAGAATAAGTGATTAAATTTAGATAAGGAACATGCTAGGTCAATATTGGTCAAAGGTGGGTAGAAGTTAAACGAGTGGCCTCTAGGGAAATCCTAAGATGGGTGACCTTAGTGGGAAGTAACACGTTATGCTTGTTTTAGGCAGAAATGGGTAGGGGGTGTTACAGGCAAAAATGGGTAGGGGGTGTTACAAGCTACACTAGCATAAAAAAGTGTGCAGTGGCCTTTTAGGACCTTGTTGCCATTGCACCAGCATAACATGTATGTGCAGTGGCTCTCCATAACCTTACTACTGCTACACTAGCATAACATGTACATATTGATAAGTGCAGTGGCCTCACAGGACATTATTGCTGCTGCACCTGCATAATATATACATAGTCATGTACAATGGCATAATTGGACCTTACTGCTGCTGCACTAGTATAGTATAACACTGCAGTGTCCTAGCAGCTACTAAACTCCTTAGCTGATCGGTTAACCTATCTAGTCTTGGTTGTCTAACTCATATGGGCCTCCATTAAGTCTTATTAAATCTCATGTGTACCAACCTTTTAACACATTATTATGTTGAAGTCCACTTCCATTTTCATCTTATTTCCCTTTCATAGTGTCTTATTGATTTACTTAGTCAAATACTAAGATTATTAGATGTCTTAATTTCATTACCTCACATAGCTCATTATATTATTAGTTAAGATACATATTATTATACCATATCCTATATCATTCATATTTACCATTTTACTTCAAAGTGCACAACATTAAGTCTCTATATTATGTTTTATTCCTTCTTTAGTATGCACATTCCACATAGCTAACATTCCTAACTTTTTCTCTTTTTATGCACACATACCCATATGTTCCCACTCTTTTGCCCGTTCAACCATATTGGTCTATTAGCTCACCCAATTAGGTTTTAGGTTTATTGTCATTATTTCCTCCATTTAACTATTCCATGCACTGTAATAGCCATTACATCCCACTTACACATCACACACCAACACATTTCACCATTCGATCACATGTGGCCACATGTTGCCTCATTCTTTTTCCATCTGTTTCTCATCCCAAACATGTTCTAAACATTTATTTAAGACCATTAACACATCAATTAGGTATAAACTTGTGCGTACACACATATATCACATACAACATACACATGCACACACACTTGAATTTTAGGAAACTATACAACTCAAAATATAAATCATTGAATACACTTACAACACTTCAATTAGCCTTAATTTAGGCTCTGTAAGCCTTTTCTTTCCCTTTCCTTTCCAAAGCACCACTATTTTCTACAAACATAATAGGTTTAGGGTTAGAAAAATCCATATAAATTCCAATGCTATTCCAAACTCTAAATTGATTATAGAAACACTTAATTTGCATTAAATTACACCTTAGAAAAATATATAACCTTAAATTTGAGCACTTACCCTCAAGTTAGACACTATTCACCCAAGTTACAAAACTCCAAAACTAGCCTTATTTTTGCGGTTTTCTCTCTAGAATAGTGATCTAGAGGTGGTGGAGATTATTTGGTGATGAAAACTAGCTTAGGGATGTGTGAATTAAAAGTGGAAGAAAGAAAAAAGAAAGGGAGGGGGTAGGCTCTAATAGCATTAACCATGGAAGGAGGAAAAAGTTTTGGTATTTTAATTCACATCAAATTGATATTTATATGATAAAGGGCATAGGTTGAATGGGTGCCACTTGGTTAATAGAAGAGCTCACACTAATTCTTGCCTTATTTCTCCTTTAAAAATTCATTCTTTCATCTTAATGTGTAGTTTAAATTCCTTTTTTGTACCATTAATTAAAAAAATTCATATTTCATATGTCTCGAGAAAATCATAATTAAAAATTGAGAGAAGCTAATTAATCTAATCACTTTGTTCTTATTTAATTTCGTTAAATTACTTTTTGATGTCAAAAAATTCTATTTATAATACCATCGGCTTATTTAGAATTTTTAAGCTTAAAGTCGTGCTACACCTAGGTCATTTTGAGCACAAATTGAATATTTTATCGTTTAACTTAAACTAAGTCACTATCTTGGTACACTACCGTAAAAACTTTAATTGCATTTTTAACTACTTAAATGACTTTATTTCTTTTTTAAACTTCACCCAAAATTAATTTATAATATTTCCTCTCATTTTGTTCAATTAGTTTACTTGGGTCTTAGGAAGCACTATTCATAGCCCGATGTCACTATTCATCGGGACCATGTCCTGAACCTCTTTCTTTTCCATAGTTTTATGATCCCCTTACACTACATTCATGTTTTTCACCCTTTCACACATGTTCTACTTATTTCTAGATCTTTTATTACTTTTTTTTAGTTTTGCCCATGGTCATTTTAAGTATTTACCATTTTGTCCTTCACTCATTTTTTGCTCTACTATTCACACCAATCGATTCTACTTAATCCGTAGTTTCATTTCATTCCCTAATTTTTCTTCTACTTCCAATCTTATCATTAAGAAAAATCGAATCAAAAGTTGGGGTGTGATAGCCCTTCTTTTCTAAAAGAAAATTTCATCCTCGAAATTACTTGGTTCAAATAGTTGTGGGTATTGTGCTCTCATTTGTTTTTCACTTTCCCACGTTGCCTCTTCAGTGCTGTGGTGTCTCTAAAGCACTTTTGATAATGGTACCACTTTGTTGTGTAACTCTTTCACCTCATGTGCTAGGATATTCACCAGCTCTTCTTTATATGAAAAATCAGGTTGTATCTCCACTTCTTCAGTCGGTAGTACTTGTGAAGGATCTAATTTGTACTTCCTCAATATTGAAATATGAAAGACACCATGGATCTATTGTAGTTCAAGAGGCAAAGCTAGCTTGTAAGCCATCAGTCCCACACATTCTGTTATTTCAATGGGCCGATGAACCTAGGATTAAACTTGCCTTTCTTACCAAATTGCAACACTTTCTTCCATGGTTATGCTTTGAGCAAAACTTTATCACCTACCTTGTATTCAATATCTTTCCATTTCAAATTTGCATATGACTTCTATCAATCTGATGCTGCTTTTAATCTATCTTTAATCACCTTAACTTTTTCCTTAGCACCCTTAATCAAATTTGGCCCTATTAGCTTGTTTTCACTCAATTCACTCTAAGAAAGTGGAGTCCTGTATTTCCTTCTATACAAAGCTTTATAGGGTGCCATGCCAGTGCTTGCTTGATGAGTATTATTGTATACGAACTCTGGGAATGGAAGGTATTGATCCTACGTTCCTTTGAATTCAATGGCGTAACTCCTTAACATGTCTTCAAGTACCTATACATGTGGGATTTTAATGTAAGCATCATAATCATGTTGATACTTACATTATTCAAGTTTTGTATTCACCTAAATAACTCATTCTGATTAACCATTTGTTTGTGGATGGAATGCTATACTAAAGGTTAATCGAGTACCCAAGGTACTATATAGTTTCTTATAAAATCATGATGTAAATCTTAGGTCTCAATCAGATATAATGGAAGTTGGCACTCCATGTAACCACACAATTTCATCTATGTACAATTAAGACAATTTCTCCAAAGAATAATCCATTATGATATGTATGAAATGTGTAGTTATAAAGTCCATTATGATTCTCTTCTACTTCCATTCTGGTATTGTAATGGGTTGAAGCAATCTAAAAGGAACTTGGTGTTTGTTGCAATAGGTTGAAGCAATCTAAAAGGAACTTGGTGTTTTGCTTTCACTTGCTGGCAAGTCAGACATTTTCTCATATATTCTACTATATCCCTTTTCATATAAGGCCGCTAATAGTAAGGTTTTAGATCATGGTACATCTTTGTACTCCTAAGATGTATTGCATATGGTGCATTGTGAGCCTTCTATAATATAAAGTTTTTAAGCTCATCCACATCTGGTACATATAGTTGATCATGATAGTATAAAAACCCATCTACTTTAATTTCATACTCAATAAGCTTCCCTTCTTGGATTGAACCCATCATACATATAAGCTGGCTATCTTCTTTCTATGTATCTTTAATCTGTTGTGCTAGGCTTGATCTCACCTACAATTCTACCAAAAGTGCTCCATCTTCTATGTGTCTTAACTTTAGATTCATTACTTTCATAGCTGATATAAACTTTTGATTTAATGAATCAATAACCATATTAGCTTTACATGGATGGTAATCAATAAGACAATCATAATCTTTTATTAATTCTATCCATCTTTACTGCCTTAAGTTTAATTCTTTTTGTGTAGAGAGATATTTCAAACTTTTATGATTAGTGTATACATAACATCTCTCCCCATAAAGATAATGACACCATATTTTCAAAGAAAAAATAATGGTTGCCAACTCTAAATCATATGTTAGATAGTTTCTCTCACGTGGCTTTAATTGCTTGGATGCATATGCTATCACTTTGTTATCTTGCATTAATATAGACCCAAGTTTATTGTGAGAAGTGTCATTGTAAATGATGAAGTCTTTCCTTGACTTCGGTTGTGTGAGGTTAGAGCTTTTATCGACATAGTTTTCAATTTCTCAAACCTATTTTGATATTTGTCATCTCATACAAATTTAACATTCTTATGGAATAGGTAGGTCATAGGAGTAGCAATCATTAAAAATCCCTTGAAAAACCATCTGTAATACCTAACCAATCTTAAGAAACTTCTAATCCTGATTACATTTCTCGGTGGCTTCCACTTTAAAATGGCTTTGATCTTACTAGGAGCTACTTTTATGCCATCTGGAGGTAATATGTCCTAAAAAGGATACCTTACTAAGCCAAAATTGACATTTGCTTAGCTTGGCATAAAGTTATTTCTCCCTCAAAGTATTTAAAACCAATCTTAAGTGTTGTTCATATTCTTCCTTATTTTTAGAGTACACCAGAGTGTCATCAATAAAGACCGCCAAAAATTAATCTAAGTAAGGTCTGAAGATCCAATTCATTAAGTCCATAAATGCTATTAGGGCATTAGTAAACCTAAATAGCATTACCAAAAACTCGTAATGTATATATCAGGTTTGGAAAGCTATTTTAGAAATATCTGACTCCTTAATCCTTAGTTAATGATACCTTGATCTTAAATTAATTTTGACAATACACTGGCTCTTCATAGTTGATCAGAGAGATTATCAATTCTAGGCAATGGATATTTATTCTTAATGGTCACCTTATTTAGCTGTCTATAGTCTACACACACCATAGTGTACCATCCTTATTTTTCACAAATAGTACCGATGCTTTTGAAGGTGAGACTTTATCTAATGAAGCCTTTATGAAGCAACTCTTACAGTTGCACTTTTAGTTCCTTCAATTCTGCAGGTGCCATTCTATATGAAGTTATCGACACTGGTGCTATACTAGGATATACCTCAATCTCAAATTCAAGTTCCTGTTCTGATGGTAAACTCGGCAACTCATTTGGAAACACATTAGGAAAGTTTGACACTACTGGTATTTCATTAATATCTGGTTCAGTCTTCTTGGTATCTATTACATAAGCTAGATATGCTGAACAACCCTTTCTTATCAATTGCATAGCTGTAACAGCTAAGATGACATTGGATAAGAAATCTATCCTTTCACTAACTACTGTAATTTTAGCCCTATCTTTTATCTTAAATGTGATACTCTACTTTCTGCAATCGACTACTACTTGATACTTAGACAACCAATCCATTCCTAATATAATATCGAACTTATCGAATGATAACTCAATTAGATCCATAGGAAATTTACACCTTTGTATAGTTAAAGGATGATTTCTATATATTTTATTGATAACCATATGTCTTATAGGGTTAATAACCATAATGTCTAGATCAACTGGTTTTAATTCTAACCCCATATCTCATACCTATGCAATGCAAATATATGAATGTGTTGATTTTGGATCAATTAAAGCCAAAGCAAGTAATTCAAAGAGATAGAATTTACCCGTTATCACATTTAAAGAATTAGCCTTTTCTCACACTCGAATGGCATATTAATGGGTTGAAGCTCTTGTCTCCACTTTCTCAATTATCTTTGACTTGGCTCTGTGACTACCACTAGCACTGTCACTTGTTTCACCTTTTTAACCTTTATAGGTACTGGAGATAAAGCCTAAAATTGAGTAGTGTCTCTCTTTACTTTAGGGTAGTATTTAATCAAATGCTCTCTAAAACAACATCTATAGTAGGCTCTTAGGATAGTCCTCCAGCACAAGCCTCCCTATTTTTTCCCATAATACTGATAACCAGTTGGTGCACTCCTAGCAGTAGAGATGGGTGCACTGGTGGCTCTTGTCTACTATTGAGTTCTAGATTGTGCTTTTTATTTGAAATTTTGAGTTTGAGCTTATTTTTAGGACTGTTGTTGAGTAGCTTGATAGCTGTAATGCCTTTAAGTCAAGGCTTTATGAATAGTACCTCTGAGACTCGAGAAGTGTGCTCGGAGTGATGGGTCACCTTCACAAGGCCAGAGGTAGGGTGTACTAGTCATAAAACTTTAAAGGGCTAAAAAATGATGAAAATGGCTTAATTTAAAGATTTAACAAAACCAATAAATTATTTTATGCTGTAATCTAGTGGGCTATAGGCTCATATGGATTCAGGCCAAAAATGACTTGGGATGTGCTCAGACAGACCTAAAAATTCCATGCTTTGTAGGTAAAAAATTCTCCTGAGTCCATTAGTGAATGAATTTTTGAATTTCGAGGTCATTTGCAACTTTTCCTTAATTTTAGGTTTTGCACATAAATTGAGGCAATTAGTTAATTGTCTTGTCGAGGGAATTTCGTTGTGAAATTTTATGAGCCTCTAAATGAGACCAATTGAGGATTTGATAAACATGATGATTTTTGGAGGTCTAAGTATTTTTAAAAATTCCTCGAAGTTTCTACTATAATCGAGCAGTTTTGAGAAGCTAGGGTGGCATGTGTCACTACTTGGGCCACCTAAGCCATTATAAATACCCCATGGTGACACCTAGATGTCCACTTGGAATTGCTAGCCCATCACCCACCTATTTTCTCCTTTCTTTTTCCTTTTTTTCTCGATGCCAATACCATCTCCCTTCCACCATTTTCATGGCTTCTTAAGCCTAAAACAACCACCAATTGCCACCAAAAATTCCTTTGACAAGCTGTGAATTGATTTTTAAAGGGTTTGGAGGCCATAAAAGTTCATAGAACTCAAGAAAATTCAAGATGTGCACAAGTGTACATAAAGGGTGCTTCGAAACCAATTTTATGTGTGTAAGTGTTTCCTCCCTTTTTAATTTATTTCTTAGAGGATTTTACCATTCTAAGAATGCTTATAATCTTGGATTTTCATTTAGAGACTTATGGAATTTTCTATGAGTTTTCTAAGGGGAGGAGGCATGAATAGAGAATGAAGAAAAGTGAGGTGTAACAAGGCCATTCACAAGCTTGAAGTATAGCATAAGCCTTCTTTATTAGAGAGGTATGTGAATTTAAAGTATTAAAAGCATGTAAATTAGGATTCATTAACAATTGATGTGGAAATCTTATATAGAAGTCATGGTTAGGGTGGTTAGTATGGGTAAAATGAAGTGTTATGCCTATATTGATGTTAATTTCATATTTTATGAATGAATTGTGTGATGAATTGGTAAAGGAAATTAAGAAATGGTCAAGACCTTCTTTTGGCCAAGAGCTTATGTGTGTGTGTGTGTGCGCTAAGTGTATGGCATGAATTAGGTGAGGAAGTAGTAGTTTCTAATGTGGTTGATATAGAAATGGGTGAATTATGCATGTGTATATTGGAAAAATAGGAGTGTTAATATCAAGCCTTAGTTGGCCGAGAGGTTGCTTTGAGGTGTAGGCTAGGTGTGTGGTAAGTTAGCATGGCATATCCTATGGCAATTGGCTTATTAGTGATAGCATTATAAGTGTATGTGGCGAAAGTGATGAACAAGGATTGTGTGTGTGTTTAGTGTGGTCGAGGCATGTACAAGGCATGCCATGGCTTGGTTTGCATGATAATTGCATTATGTGTGTACAAACATGCTTGAATGATGTTATGGTATGTGTATGTGTGATTTAATATGGAGAAAATCATATACATGGCCATGGTAAGCATTGGCTGAGAGGTATGCAAGGCAAGTTTGGCATGAAAAGTAAGGTATGGCACGACATGTGTGTGTGAGATTGGCATGGCACATTTGGCATGATTTGTGTAATATACATTTGGCATGAGTTAGGTGAATAAGCATGAGTAATGAGGCATGAAATGTATGGATATTGGGATGTCATTTAAGGTTGAGAAGTGGTTAAAAAGGAACTTAAAAATGCTTAGAATAACATAGTAAAATTGACCTTAAAAATAAACTAAATTGGCATGTGAATGTCACCCTAATTTGGGACATTTTTGTAGGGTTTAAGTGGATTTAATTGAAGCCTATTTTAAGGCAATTTGAAGTGTATAATTGAACTTGGCATGAGGCTAATGAACATGTATGGAAATGGGTGCAAATGGCACTAAAAAATGGCATGAAAAGGACTTGATTTTAAACTTAAAATGGCCTACGCAAAAATGAAAATGACCCATAACTGTCCAGAGAAAATGACTTAGGGTCACATATATTGAAATGTATATTGAACATGGACATATTTGGGTTTAAAATAATGGCCTAGACTAGACTTAATGTGAACCTAATTATGCCTAAGAAAGTAACTTGAAATGGCTTAGAAAAATTGACCCATAACTGTCCGGTATGACTAAAAATGACCTATAACTATCTAGGTCAAATTTTGACTATCAAATAAAATTATAACTATTTATTTTTTATTCCTAAATACTATAATATGATGATTAGTAAATAAATGAATATAAAATAAGGTTAGATTGCCCATTAGTTAGACACCCATTAGATGGGTTGATCGATTAACTTAGGGATTAGCAACTGCTAAATGATTTCTATGATTTTTTAGATATTGGGAGGTCTACAGACTAATCCTTGATATCCTTTGGAAGTGGTTAATGTTGATGATTATCTGCATATTAGGAGGTCTACAAACTGATCTTTGCTATCCACTGAAGTCCTTACTGTGATTCTTAGATATTGGGAGGTCTATGGACTGATCCCTGCTATCTATAATATGATTGGTGGTTAAGTTGTTTGAGATATTGGGAGGTCTATGGATTGATCTCTATTATCTCTTGTTTAGTATTGGGAGGTTCAAGTGAGCTAATCCCTATTATCAAACTAGGCCGGTGAAGTGGTTAGGGTCTAAAATGTAAGCCATTGCACAACTTTTCAGTTCCCTCATAATCTAGTGTCTTAGGTGTAGTCTATCTAGTCAGCCCTATTAAATTAAATTAAATTAATCTATAGATTTTGATTGATATCAAGTTACTGCATAAATAATTAAATTGAAGTTATCACAATGGCATTTTGATAATTATTGTGAAAATATGGCATATCACCTAAATTGCATGAATTACCTGATATACCACCTATACACTGCATATTGACTGTCATATTATCATTGCATGTGAGCCATTGCATATAACATGTTTTAAATGCTTTAAACCACTGAGTTTTATACTCAGCGTATGAGTGTTTTTGGTGTGCAGGTTGAAAAGATAAGCAGTCCAGCCTTAGAGATTGTGCAGTGTAGTAGCATAGTTTTGAAGGGTGTATAGAGTCTTTTTCTTTATTCTGATTAGTTAGCACTCGTGTAAACATTATAGGGTATGGGTTAGCATGCTTAGAGGCTATTTATGTCTGTATATATAAAGGATAGATGTGATGTATATATAATCGGGTGGTTTGTCTGTATGGCTTACTTGATGATTTTTTTGTAACTGTGGGCTCTAGGTCCTATATGTTTGAAATGTGTGATTGATGTATGCTAATGTTGACTGGGGTACTAGAAGGGTCCAGAAGGAGGTAGAATGATGTTGATGTTGATAGAAGTGCTTTTACAGGTGAAAAAGATTTTGGTATGTCACCTGAGTAGCCATTGTGCTGTCTAATTTTCTATAACATGTAAAATGTCTGTAGACGGGTTTTCTATGTCTGTTATACCATATATGAACATGTTTAAGGGTTAGATTGAGAATCTAAGTAATATCTGATAAAGTTCTAAAATAGTCTATAAGTGTTAAGGAGTGCACACTTGGAGCAATTCTAGGAGGGGTGACCCAGCCATAAGTACATTGCCTATCGGATTTCTTTAAGAGTCTAATAGGGGATTGTCACAATAGCCTTTGTCTCTTGTCTGCTTTTAGAGTTAAACTTGCTTGGCCTTGGGTGAAAGGCCTTTTTTTTGGAAACTTTCCTTTCTTTTCTTCAATATGTCCACTATATAGGCTGCTACTACCAAGGAAGGAAATTCTCTAATTGTCATCATAACCACCTATAATTTGATGTCATTATTGAGACCCTTCTCAAACCTTTTACATCAATTAGCTTTAGTTGGTACAATCTCCTTTGCATATTGGCTAAGCTTTACAAACTCTTTTTTATATTCAATGATTGATCATCGTCCTTTCTTTAGGTTTAGGAATTCCAATCTCTTTTTCTTTAAATAATTCTTTTTGTTTAAATAATTCTTTTTGATGCTTTTTCTTAAACTCTTCTAAGAAGAAATGCCAAGTTAATTCTATTGAAGCTTTTTATTTTGAGAGTGTCCCACTATCTGAATGCTTCCTCCTGTAGTAGGGATGTGGCATAAATTACATTCTCCTTCGATGTGGACCTTAATTGCTATGAAATTCTAATGGTTCTTTCCAACCAATACTCGGATGCAACTGTGTCATTGAGTTCTGCACCCTTGAAATCCTTAGCACTTATTTTCTTGACTCTTTCTAAGTATGTCTTCTAAAGGGCTAGTGGTAGAGAAAGTGGTTGCACCAGCGGTGGAGTTAGAGTTACTGTAGTGGCTTGTCTAAGTAAATATACCATCTACTGTAGTAATAGTGGCTAAACTTGTGCTGGCTATGTAGCATAACTAGTTACTAGAGTCTATTTACTCACTAGTTCATTAATTGTTGTCAGGGCATGGCTCTCCACCTCTTCCCATTACTTGGTGGTGTCCATTTCGACATCTTTAAGCTACATCAAAAGAATAATAATTAGCCTCTAGTAGTGTAGTATTAGATAATACAAAATCTTAATCCTAAGGCTTGCATATGTAATCCTATATATTAAGGAATGCCTAAACCTACTCTGATACCACCAAATGTGACACACCTTGCCCGATCTAATCGCTGGACTCGAATAAGGAATGACAAACAAATATATCCAAATTATTCCATGTTTACAAACATAACTTACTTGGTTACCTACTTCCTCTTTAAAACCAAATAAACTTTTAACATTTTGAGAGATATTCATTTAAGTACATATCTTAAACAATTCAAATTTCTATGGTAAAAATATGGTAGCATAATAGCTAATTGAAAACACTACTTAAATAATAACCTATAAAAAATAAACTTCTTTATACATACTCAACAATCCCTAACTTCGATCGTTCTGATCCTTTCATCACAATCAATTTATCCAGTGTTAACATGATTTCCAAACCATAATATTATCATAACATCATTACTCACTCCTACATTTACATTATATATACATAAGACCATTAAGTTATAAAAGGCTGGTATAAACTTGGTTTAGGACCCAATACCCTTACTTACATATGAGTGCCATTTATACTAATATACATTATAAAATAAGATGCAAAAATATACCCAAAAGGGAAGACTAATCACTATACTATGATGTCGATGCTGAGCTATAACTATTTATTTCCTACCTATGCATTATAAAACTATGCACTAAGCATAATACTTAGTGGTTTATTTAATGAAATATATGTTAAGAAAATAAACACAAACATTTCTATATATGTCATGCCACAAATGCATCTCATGCAAGCCATAACATAATTACATGTACACATTACTATAACATATTACATGCAAATATTTTAGCCATGTTTTTATACATTGACCTTATCTTTAGTTATTATACCATTACTATATTGTCATCCATATTTCTCTTACTTAAGTGCACTTAGTCTTATTATTTATTTAACTAGCCTATATTCATGGGACACAAAGTCTAATACTAGATATCAGGATCTTAACCATAAAGGTATCCTAAGTGTGCACTAGTCCATATTTTGGACCTTACTACAGCTACAACAGCATAAAAAAGTGTGCAGTGGCCCTTTAGGACCTTGCCGCCGTTGCACCAACATAACATGTATGTGCAATGGCTCTCTATAACCTTACTGCAACTGCACCGGCATAATATGTACATATCAATAAGTGCAGTGGCCTCACAGGACATTATTGCTATTGCACTAGCATAACATGTACACATTGATAAGTGTAGTGGCCTCACAGGACCTTACTGTTCTTGCACCATCATAATATATACACAGTTATATGTAGTGGCTCGGCTATACCATACTGTTGCTGTATTAGCATAGTACGAAACTTTAGTATCCTAGCAGCTATTAAACTCTTTAGTTAATCGGTCAACCTATCCAGTCTAACTCATATGGGCCTCTATTAAGTCTCATTAGTCTCATGTGTACCAACCTTTTAACACATTATTATGTTAAAGTCCACTTCCATTTTCATCTTATTTCCCTTTCATAGTATCTTATTGATTTGCCTAGTCAAATGCCAAGATTACTACATGTCTTTATTTCATTACCTCACATAGCTCATTATATTATTAGTTAAGATACATATTATTATACCATATCCAATATCATTCAAACTTACCATTTTACTTCAAAGTGCACAACATCAAGCCTCTTCATTATGTTTTATTCCTTTTCTAGTATGCACATTCCATATAGCTAACATTCCTAACTTTTACTTATTTTATGCACACATACACATATGTTCCCACACTCTCACCTATTTGACCACATTGTTCCATTAGCTAACCCAATTAGCTTTTAGGTTTATAGTCATTATTTCCTCCGTTTAATTTATAATGCTTAAAAATTCCAGTGTAGTGAATAATACTTCTTGGGATATGATTAGTATTTTCTAAGACTCGAGTTGCACTAATGCGATAAAATGAAAGTATTAATCATAATATTTCATTTTTGCTTAAAAAATTTGAGATTGATATAACCTAATACTTAAACATTTCAAATAGTCTATTGGCAATGGATTTTGAATTTTTAAACATTGAGAAGTATTTTCCAAAAATTGGGCAAATTTATAAAGTTTTGATTTTATAGGTTTTCAAGTTTTTTAAGTGCATTTTTTTAGGTTCCCGAGTCTTATTAAAAAGGATTATTTGGGACTATAAGATGTATTTAATAGTGCTTGAGATGGAAGGAAAAAAATTAAAAAGGAATAGATAAAAGAAGAAAAAATTAGGGACCTTGGGATGGAAAGATGAAATAATCTTGACCCTTATTCAAAAGACCTATAAAAAGGTTAAAATCTTTTAATTGGTTAGCATATCAATAGTATCATATTCTTCTTCTTTTCTTTCCCCAACCTGACGCCATCTTTCAACTCTCTTCCCTCCATTTTTCTTCCTTTCTTCTTCAATTACACACCAAAATCACACATTTAACCTTGGTTTGAGATGAAAGCAAGTGTATTTATGGTGGAATTTCCTTGAGAAAGTGTGCAAATCAATAGATTTTAAAGAATTAGGTTAAGGGTGAATAGTAACTCGAAATTTAAGGTTTCTTGGGTTCTATCATATTTCTAAGGTCTTATGAATGCCTAAGAGCACACTTTTAAAATTAAAATTGAGTTTGGATGTGTATTTGATTTATGTGAATTTTTGTTTATGATGGTGTTGTATGTTTTGTAGAGAAAGAAGGCCCAAGCAAATCAAAGGCATAGAGAAGGTGTAAAGAGTTCCTTGTTATGCAAAAGACTTATTTTGGTATATGTATTCAATGTAGCATATTATTTATGTGCGCATGTATGAGTTAAAATGTGAATTGTCATATGTAATTAATGTGATTTGTGTGTTAATGGTGTAATCTAGTGTTGATTTGTGGTATGTTGCTATGTATAAGATTATAAACATGTTAGTATGATAAAAATGTGAAGTTGATATAGGAAATATGAGTTGGCCGAAAGTTACATAGAGCCTAAGTAGTAATTATGATGATGGAAATGAGCATGTTAAGTGATAATGGTGATAGTTAAATGTTAAAGTGTATGTGATTGGCTAGATAGATACTTGTGTCAAAAGTAATGGTAAAGTTCCCTTGGTGGTGCTTTAATAGTATAAAAAGCACGTCATATGAATTGGTGGTATTAGTTTGTGATATAGTTAAAGGAATAAGTAAAGAATAGCATGGCATGAATTAAAGGCATAAATGAA
>CANXYI011239438.1:0-18779 GCA_948208565.1 Hura crepitans | reverse complement strand
AATCCGCAACTGGTGATACCCTAATCTCAGTCTTAGAAAATATGCTAGCACCCTGTAATTGATCAAAGAGGTCATCGATCCTAGGTAATGGGTATTTATTCTTGACTGTCATCTTATTCAATTACTTATAATAGATACATAACTAGAGCAACCCATATTTCTTCTTCACAAATAACATAGGTGCTCCCTAGGGTGACACACTAGGCTTGATGGAGCTTTTATCTAACAATTCTTGCAACTGCACCTTTAACTCCTTTAACTCTGCTAGTGCCACCCTGTATGGTGTAATGGACATCGGATTCATGCTAGGATATGTCTCAATTTCAAAATCTAACTCTCAATGTGGAGGCAACCCTAGTAACTCCTCTTTAAACACATTAGCAAAATCAAACAAAATTGGTATCTAATCAAGGCTAGGAGTCACAACACTCGTATCTACCACAGAAGCTAAGAATGCTTCACAACCCTTTTAAATGAGTCGCCTAGCTATAATAGCTAAAATGATGTTAGATAGGGAGTCTCTTTTACCCATAATTATTACCTCTTATCCATCTATGGTTTGCAGACTTAACCTTTTCTTTTCATAGTCAATCACTACTTTATGCTCTGACAGCTAGTCCATACCTAGTATGAAATCAAACTCATGAAAGGAAAGTTCTATCAAATCTGTTGGAAAGGTCTGCTTATAAATTATTAGAGGATAATGTCTATACACTATATTAACCATCACACTCTAGCCAATCAGGTTACTCACTTGAATATCTAGGTCTATAGGTTCTGGTTTAAGTCCCCTATCTTGTGCTTGTGTGGTGCAAATATACGAGTGTGTCGATCCAGGATCTATCAAAGCTAATACTGGTGTATCAAATAAAAGAAATGTATTAATAATGATGTCTGGCACTTTTGCTTCCTCCTAAGCACGGATAGCATACTGCCATGCCAGAGCTCTAGCCTTTAATTGGTGCTCGAATGGTCTTGTCTTTACTGTCTCAGTGGTCTACTGGGACTTGCCTCAACTGATGCTTGGGTTTATACCTCCTCTGACTGTCTCTGAGGACAATCCCTCTGGAATTGGTCTTTGGCTCTATATATAAGACACTTCCCTCATCTGAACTGCCAACACTAGCCCTAATGCCTCCTCTGGCAACTCCCACATGTCAAAGGGCACTTCTAGCTATGGATACTAGAGCACTCGAGGCTTGTTGAGATAGAGGTGGTTGAGGCTTAGGAGGATAAGCCTGACCAGATCTTTATGATGGAGCCTACCTTTGGGACTGTTGTCTCGACTGTCTCTGGGACTACTGACTATGCTAGAAGTCCCTCTATCTCTTGCCCCCTCTTGGGGTTGAGCTAATCTAACCCGCAATGAAGGGTCTCTTCCTTTGAAATAGCTCCCTTTTCTCCTGAACCATCTCCTCCATATCATATACTGCAGCTACTAGCTCAGAAAAGTCTCTAATTTTAAGAGTAGAAATCTACATGCTTAGCTTAACATTGAGGCCCTTCACGAACCTCTTACACTTCGCTTCATTAGTTGAAATGAACTCCATTCTATATCTACTCAAATGAGTGAAGTCCTTCTCATACTTTGATACGGACCTCCATCCCTATTTCAAATAAAAAAACTCCTGCCTCCTCTTATCCTTATAGGATTCAGGAATGTACCTCTTTTGGAATTCCTTTAAGAAGAACTCCCATGTAACATCTGCTACTACTTTCCACTTTTTCAAGGTATCCCACTAGTGGAAGGCTTCTTCCTATAGTAGGGAGGTGGAGCATTTCAGACACTCTTCCTTTGTACACTCCAACTGCTCTAGAATCCTTATGGTATACTCTAGCCAATATTTTACCCTTACTATATCATCCTCCCTCGCACCAAAAAATTCCACTGCTCCCATCTTCTTAACCCTCTTTAGATAGGTCTTCTGTAGTGCTGGGGGAGCTAGTGGAGGTGGTGCAGGGACTGGAGTTGGTGGTGGTGGACGTGCAGCGGTGTGCCTCAGCAACTCTACAATCAGTTGTAGCAAGGTTTGAGAGGCTCGAGCTTGAGGCTGTGGCTAGTGAGTAGCATCACTAGGCTCCAAAGTGGCTACACTCACCTCTAGACCATGAATAGTGGTAGAAGCCTAACTGGACACCTTTTCCCCTTGCTCTGGTAGGGTCCATTCACTCATTGTATATAACTATATAGAAAACACTTATTAGCTTTATGTAGTGTAGCTTTGACCCAACAACAAAACCAGAGACTCATGCACTCATGTATAGTATGCCTAGGAAAGCCTAAACCCATTATAATACCACTAAATGTAACACCCCCTGCCTATTTTAGAAGGAAATAGATAAAAGGTGCCACTTCTCGAAGGTCACCCACCCTTGGATTTCTCCAGGGTCCTTTCATTTAATACTTATGTGACATTGACTCCCTTTGTCCTAACTTAACCTTTTAGTGTTTCTTATTGTATAACCTTTCATTACTACCTATTTTAGTTTGTTAAAACACCAAATTATGTCTGTTATCTATTTATAGAAAATTGGGCAGCATAACAGCTACCCGTGTCAAAAACCAAAAATTTTTCCTGCAAGAAAAGCACTTCTAAAATAGTTTCCATCCAAAACTCAGCTTCTGGACCCTTCTGGTCCCTAAAAAAACATCAGACATTTAGCACATCAAACATAAGGTCTCAAACCCACATACAAACAAACAAAAGCATGCATATATATCCATTAAAATTGAGTTTATATAGCTATTTAGTCTCACTACTTCGGTTTTACTCTATACATGCACTAATGACTTCATACCTATTATACATGAGTGACTAACTATAAAACACAAAAGAGTAATAAAAGAATACTCCAAAAGACTTGGGTCAGCTACACTAGCTCTTATTAAAGCTAGTTAGCTATCTCGTCTATGGCTTATGCATCAGAATACCGACATGCTGAGTATAAACTCAACAGTGGAATAGATACAATAAAGTATGTCACACATACAAACACACATATGAGTCATGTACATGCATACATAGATACATTATTCCACATGGTCATGCAAGATATCAAACTAGATGCCAGTTACCCTATTCAGTCATTTCCAGTCCTATTATCCAGTCAAATTTCATATATTAAGTTCATGATTATGTTCAATAAAATTTAGGCATATATACAGATAGATGACACTTTAAGACACTAGATATTAAGATCTATCTTGTGTAATGGCCCACATTTTAGACCTTGGTGGTTACACCTACCTCGTCCGATAGTAGGGATCAGTGCATAGACCTCCTAACACCAGACTGGTAGATAGCAAGGATCAGTTCATAAACCTCCCAATATTTACAAGTGGGATAACAAGGATTAGCCCCATGGGACCTCTTAATACCCGAGTCACATCTCTAAAGCATCATAGGTGGATAGCAGGGATCAGCCCCGTGGGACCTCCCAATATCCACAGATAGCTAATGGGTAGCAGGGATCAGTCCAGGGGGACCTCCTAATGCCTAAGTGTGCAGGGTTCATATCAAAACCTCGGTGATTGCACTTGCCACATCCAAGAGACAATAGTAGTCCTAAGAGGACCAAACTACCTAGCAATTGCTAATTCCCTAGTTGATCGGTCAACCCATCCACTGGGTGTCTAACCAATAGGCCAAATTACTATTCATTATTAATTTAGGACATTTACCATCATTTCTACCATGTTTTATGTCAATCATGCCAATGCATTGCATTACATATAACATTTCACACAGAATGACATTTTTAACCTATCATCGCAAAATCACTATTCATTTGGTCATTTTACGGGCATGTTACTATTCATTTAGTCAATTTTCTAAATTGGTGCCTTTCGTAGCACTTAGTATGCCAATCTAAAACCCATCATTTTTACATCAATTCATCCTATAATCTTTTATTGATCATTCTTCATATGAATGTCACCAAATGGCACACGTATCAACATTATATTGCTAGTCATCATTTATGTACACATTACATGTTCAATTAGGTCATTATTTATCAAGTTTACATGCCATATATCTTAGTACCATTATTCACTTTCAAGTGTGGTTTATACACTCCATTTATATGCCATTATGATACCTAACATGCCATATGCATAACTATACATACCATGCCATCCCACACATACCATTCGCCTACACCATGCACATACACATACACCTAATTTCTTTCCCTAAATGTCATGCATACCATGGTATTTTGACCCTATTAACATAGTTGTATCATTAGTTTACAACAAAACCATGCCTAACATCAAAATCTGGCAATTCCATACACATAAACATGCATTTTTCATGCAAACCCATATGATATACATAAATTGACTCTATTCTATATACCTAGGGTGTGAAAACACCCTTTTCTCCACCACTTGGATGCCTAACTTGAGCTTCTCCTTTAATGGATTCCTTTTGCCATAAACATACATAAATTGAGCTTAAAAAAATCCTTAAAAATTCTACACAACTCTAATTGAAAATCTAAAACCATGGTTCTTCTTAGAATACTCTAAACTACCTAAAAACAAAAAAAATGAAATAAATTCACTTACACTAAAAAATGACACTATTCACCAAGATTGAATTTCTTCCTCTATAAGTAAAATTCCTCATTTTTCTCACTTGGGTTAGGCTTTAGAGGTCATAGAGGGTCTAATCCATATCTTATTTGTGATTTTTAGGTGTGTATGGGAGGAGAGAGAAAAGAAAAATAGAGGGAAGCTTATCTTGGGAATGGCATTGGCTTCTTGTAGAAAATGGGGAAGATGAAGTTAGTTCTACACATATGACCTTCTTACATGTGTGGGCCCTTATATAAGGGTAGATGGATGGCTCAGATCGTGACACGTGGAGATCTAACAGTCCGTTTTCTCCCAGTTTCTTTTTAAACTTCATAAATTCACAAAAAATTCTTTGGACCTCCAAAAATTCTAATTTTAGTTCTAAAAATCCTTGATTAGTGTCACTAAGGCCCATGTAAAATTTCAAGTCAAAATTCCACTAGACTTTTTAGCACTATTCACCTGCTAGAATAAAATATTTAGAAAAAATACCAAACGACATCAGAAAATTAAAATTCCTTCTCCATCATGTTAATTGGAATTTTTGAGGTCTAGGGTATGGTATCTTTAGGGTTCGTCTGAGCACATCCCGGGGCTGTCCCGACACAATCTCATTTTATCTCTTTATTCACTAGTTCTTGACCTGAAATAATTTATTAGTTATGTTAAATTTTTAAAACATTCATTTTACCCATTTTCAGGCCTGTCAAAGTTTTATAACCAATATGCCCCTTTCTAGCCTTGTGAAGATGCCTCGCACTGTAGGGAACACCATTCGGGCCACGGAGGTACTGTTCATAGAACTTGGACTTACGGGTGTTACAATTAAGAAAGTGGTATAATGTATAATAAGAAATAAGAATAAGTAAAGAAATTAAGTTGTTATGAAAATAATTATTGGACTAAAATAAGTATAGTTATAAGAACTAATAAAGGAATATTTGGAAAATTAGCAAGTTAAACTAGGGAATATAATATTAGAAAATTGTAGGTCATTGGAATTAATTTTGAAATTAATTATTATGGAATTCCATGCCTTAAAGAATCGATAAGACATAGGAATGTATAAAATTATTATTTAAATAAAGAATTAAGTATATAATTAAAGAAGATATGTAGAACATATAATATGAAGTAAAATTTACATGTGAAATGAAGTATGAATATATGTGAATATATGAGTAACATGGAAGCAATTAATTGGTTTAAAGTAAAAATAGTTAAAACTAATAAATGAGATGTTGGAAAAATTAATAAATTAAATAAAGATGAAATAAAATAAGAAAAAGAAAAGGCATTTGAAATAGTAATAAAGTTAATTAAAAGATGATAAATGCTAAAAGAAATAAATGCATAAATATTTCTAAATATGTATGCGAAAATAAATAATTATATCTAAGAAAAAATAAATTAAGCCCTTGCCCATTTCCTAAAGGAACTAGACAAAGGATGCTACTTCCCATTGGTCACCCATCTTATTTGTACCTTAGTCTTCATTCATTTAACATTTATGGCTCCAATTAATCTAGTGATACATTTATGTTGTTTCTTTAATATTATCATATGACACTTTGACTGTAATGACTACAAAAAAATCCTGCTTTAGGCCTTCTATCCATTTTACAAAATTTTGGGTAGCACAATGGCTACTCGGGTGAAAAACAAAAATTTTAAACCTACCAAAAATACACTTCTATAATCATTACAAGAATTTTCCCCAACTTTTGGACCCATATGGTCCTCTAATAATCTAGTCAATCACATTCAACATAGGCAACATAGGGTCTTAGACCCATAACATTCAAAAACAAGTAGTCAATATATGTGTGTGTGTGTATACATATACATTTAGCTACCTGTGCTAATATGGGTTATCATTTATAGCATGACCAAAACACGTATTTACTAGTTACATTATCCAGATCCATCACTAACTATACATGAGTGCCAACCTTACAAATTCCCAAAAAGTACAAAAATATACCCTGTGAGGTTAAGTTGCTACACTGCAATGCTGAGGCTAGACTGCTATTACTATTTATAACCTATGCATCAAAACCCTGATACACTGAGTATAAACTCAGTGGTGAATTTAATGTAATAAATATATGACATGCACACAAACATGCCATGCATATATAGATTTATTTACATACAATTAATTTCATCTTAATCCATCTTATTACAGCCTGATCAATATTTTATGCCTCAATTACATTACTAGGTCACATCAGGAATATTATCAATTTAATTTACATATTATCATTGCAGTTACATCACTTATTTTGTTTTAGGTCCATACTGGAAAGATTACACTTAAAGACACTAGATAGTAGGATTTAGGCTGTGTAGTGGCCCACATTTTAGACCTCAATAGCTATACCTACCTAGCTCTGTCTAATAGCAGGGATCGACTCATGTGAACCTCCTAATATCGGAATGAAAAATGGTAGGGATCAACCTTGATGGATATCCTAACATCTATAGGGGATAGTAGGAATCAACCCTATGGGACTTCCCAATATCCTAATCAACATCAAATGTCATCACAGGTGGATAACAGGGATCAACCCCGTGGAACCTCCCAATATCCACAAATCAAGTGGGTAGTAGGGATTAACCCATATGGACCTCCTAATACCCGAATGTGTAGGGCTTAATATTAGAACCTCAGCGGCTGCACCCGCCATCTCAATCATATAGGTAATGGCTCAAAATAACCAAAACCCCTAACAGTTGCTAACTCCTTAGTTGACTAATCAACCCATCTTGTGGGTGTCTAATTGATATGGGCTAACTTCTATTATTCATTTTATTAACATAGTTATAAGTCATTTATCAATTCTTTTATTTGTAATTTCATGTTCATACGAATGTACACACTTGGACACATAGTTACCATTTCCCTAATTACAAGTCAACTACTATTCATTTGGTCAATTTCATAATCTCATTTTGTTCATGTCATCACCATTATCATTTTCACTCACATTTTTGTATCCAATACATCCATATACATTTACCAATGCCATGCCATACATTCATGTTCATAGTACACACTTGCTCATGTGATAAGTACTTAACATAAATTTCTATAGATTAGTCATTTCTACATATTTTTATCATACAACATTTCTTCTCATCCATTTCACATTACCACCATATTCTAAGTCAAATTTCTAGGTTAATTGCATTTCTCATACATCGCATACACATATGCACATTACCTAGCCACTATGTGTACCTCACGGCCACATCAAGAGCACACATATGCACATGTATTTCTTTCATGCCAAGCATACACAATGGCTTCTCTTTTCCATGTTAACATACTCATATAATCAATTCACATCAATTACATGTACATACCCAACATCTCAAATTTCTATACACATGCACATCTACAAGCACAACCACATGCACACACATTATGGCATACATCAATTACATTAAATCCACATACCTAAGGTGTGAAAACACCCTTATTCACCACTTTATTCCCTTGGTTGGACTTCTCTCACCACTTCCTTTCCTTTACCTAAAACATACACAATTGAACCTTAGAAAAATTCTGAAAAATTTTATACAACTCTAAACTAAAAGCTATCAATATGGTTATTCTTAAAATCATTAGAACTACCTAGAACAAAAATAAAAATTGAGAAAAAAACCATTTACACTAAAATTTGGCACTATTCACCCCTTTGTAAATTCTTACTTTCCAAGTAAGATTTTTCAATTCTACCACTTGGAATAGCTTCTAGGGATAATGGAGGTTAAGAACCATATGAGAATTAATGGATTTAGGTGTGTGAGGAGAGAGAAATGAAGAAAGAAAATGAAAGGAAGGCTTATGATGTGGCATTGGATTTTTGGGCGTAACAGGTGGGCGATGACTCCTTTACACATGTGACATTCTCACATGTGTGGAGGCTTTATATTAAGAGGGTGGATGGTTTGGATCAACACGTGGCAATCTAATAGCCCATTTTCACCTAATTTTCATTTAAACTTCAAAAATTCAAAATGATTTTTCTAGACCTCTAAAAATAATCATTTTAGTGCCAAAAATCCTCGATAATGCCTATTAAGGGTCTCATAAAATTTTAGGTCAAAACTCCAATAATAACTATGGTTACTATTCACTTGCGTAAATGAAAAATTTTGAATAATTATCAAACAACCTTAAAAAATTAAAATTCCTTCACTAATGAACTCATTAGAGTTTTTGAGCTTCAAGGTATGGTATTTCTAGGTCTATCTAAGCATATCCTAAAGCTGTCCTAGCATAAACTCATTTAAAGTTACTATTCACTAGTTCTTAGCCTAAAATAACTTATTGGTTCTACTAAAATTTTTAATTAATTTATTTTCCTCATTTTCTATCTCGTTAAAGTTTTATGACTAGTACTCCCCTTTTTGACTATCACAGTGGGCCTTTGCTCCTCATGAGTCACTATTCATGCCTCAAAGGTACTATTCATGACACTCAGATTTACGGGCATTACCATCCTTCCCCTCTTAAGAAATTCCATCCTCAAAATTACCTAATGAAAATAAGTGTGGGTATTGAGCCTTCATTTGCTCTTCGCTTTCCTGCGTGGCCTATTTGATTTTGTGATTCTTCCATAACACTTTCACTAATAGAATGGATTTATTTCTCAATTGCTTCACTTCTTTAGCCAAGATCCGCAGTGGTTCTTCTTCATAAGTCAAGGCTAGTTGTAATTGAACTTCTCTGTAGTTATTACATGTGAGGGATTAGATCGGTATCACCTCAACATCGAAACTTGAAATACATCATGAATTTGTTGTAACTCAGATGGTAAGGGTAGTCGATGTGGCATTGGTCCCACACATTCTTTAATCTCATATGGACCAAAGAATCTGGGACTAAGTTTAACTTTCTTGCCAAAACTGAGCATCTTTTTTCATTACGATACTTTCAAGAATACTTTTTCATCGACTTCATATTCAATGTCTTTCTATTTCAAATTAGCATATGATTTCTATCAGTTTGTGGCAGCCTTTAATTTATCCCTTATAATCCTATCTTTCTCCCTTGTATCTTTGACCAAGCCAGGTCCTATAATCTTGCCTTCACTCATTTCACTCCAGTAAAAAGGAGTTCTACACTTCTTACCATATAACACCTCATATGGTGCCATGCCTAAAATGACATGATGGCTATTGTTATAAGCAAATTTTCTATCCGATCAGATTGCTAACTTAAATGTCTATATCTATAGACTCAGATTTTAACCCTTTATCTCATGGTTGTGTTGTGCAAATGTAAAAATCAGTAAACCCTGAGTTTATCAATGCCAAAACATATACTTCAAATAAAGTGAAAGTACTAGCTATCACATCAAGTGCCTCAGCCTTCTTATAGGCTTGGATAACATATTATCGTGTCAACCTCAGCCTGCCTCTAGGGATAATCACTCTAGAAATGGTCTCTAGCTCCACAAGTAAAACACTTACCTCTCCTAGTCTGCCAACACTGCCCCAATGCTTTCTATTATAGGTTCTACACGTCAGGAGTGCACTTCTAGCTATAGAAACTGGAGCCCTAAAGCCTACTATAGAGGTGGAGGCCTAGATTAAGAAGCTTGACCTTACCTCTATGTTTAGCCCTACCTCTGTGATTGCTAAGGGGCTTGGGATTACCTCTGCTTCTTGCTTGCCCCAAGTGCAGAGCTCGTCTAACCCATAGTGAATGGCATCTTTTTTCTAGAATAAGTCTCTCTTCTCTTATGCTGTCTCCTCCATAGTGTAGGCAGCTGATACCTAGTCTGAGAACTCTCTAATCTAGGTGGTAGCAATCTGCATCCATAGCTCTACATTGAGGCCTCTCTCAAACCTTTTACATCTCTCCTCTTCTGTGGGTATGAATTCTTCAGCATATCTACTCAGCTGAGCAAAATCTTTCTCATACTCAGATACATATCTCTTTCCTTGTTTCAGATCTAAAAATTCTACCTCTTCTTATCCTTGTAAGACTTTGATATATCTCTTTTGAAATTCTTTAAGAAATAATCCTAAGTCACATCAGCTTTAGCCTTTATTCTTTTTATAGTATCCCACCAATGGAAAGCTTCCTCTTAGTAGAGTGAGGTAGCACACTTCAAACTCTCCTCATTTGTACACTCAAGCTGCTCTAATATTCTGACTATCCATTCAAGCCAATATTCTACCCTCATAGCATCATCCTCCCTGGACCCCAAAAAGTCTAGAGCCCTTTCTTCCTTACTCTTTCTAGGTAAGTCTTTTACAAGGTAGTTGAGGGTGGTGTTGGGGTTCGTGGTTGAGCAGTAGCAGTGGAGGTATGCCTTAACAAATCTACTATTTGTTGTAGGAGCTCTGGTGAAGCCGATGCCTGGGCCTAGGCCTATAGCTGTAGTTGAGCCTATGCCTATTGTGTAGAATCATGAGGCACTGGCATGGCTACACTTTCCTCTACTCCATGAATAGTAGTAGGAGCATAACTAGCCACCTTATCTCCTCTTTCTGGTGGGGTTCGATCATTCATCTTGTATGACTATAAAAGAATAAACTATTAAACTCATACATTGTAGCTTTATTGGAACTCAAAATCTTAAACACTAGCACTCATGTATAATACATGCCTAGGAATGCCTAAACTAGGCTCTGATACCACCTAATGTAATACCCCCTGCTCGTTTTCTGAAGGAACCAGATAAAGGATGCTACTTTCCATTGGTCACCCATCATGTTCTTACCACATTCTTCATTCATTTAACATTTATGGCTTTAATCATTCTAGTGATATATATCTGCTATTTCTTTAATATTATCATATGACACTTTAATACTAACTGTAATAACTATAAAAAAAATCCTACTTTAGGTCTTCTAACCATTTTACGAAAATTTAGGCTGCATAATGGCTACTCGGGTGAAAAAATAAAATTTTAAACCTGCCAAAAATATACTTCTATAATAATCACAAACATTTTCCCTAACTTATAGACCCTTTTGGTCCTCCAATAATCTAGTCAATCATATATAGCATAGGTAACATAAGGTCTCAGACCTATGACATTTAGAAACAAGTAGTTAATGTGTGTGTGTGTGTGTATATCCAAACATTTAGCTATCTATGCTAATATGGGTTATCTTTATAGCACGACCAAAACACATATTTACTAGTTACATTATCTAAATCCATTACTAACTATACATGAGTGCCAACCTTACAAATTCCCAAAAAGTACAAAAATATACCATGCGAGGCTAAGCTACTACATCGCAATGCTGAGGCTAAATTGCTATTACTACCTATAACCTGCATATTGAAACACAATACACTGAGTATAAATTTAGTGGTGAATTTAATGTAATAAATGTATGTCATGCATACAAACATGCCATGCACAAGTAGATTTATTTACATATAATTAATTTCATCTTAATCTATCTTATTACAACTTCATAAGTAATATATGCTTCAATTACATTACTAGGTCACATTAGGAATATTATCAGTTTCATTTACATATCATCATTATAGTTACATCACTTATTTTGTTTAAGGCTCGTACTAGAAAGACTATATTTAAAGACACTAGATAGCGGGATTTAGGCTATGCAGTGACCCATATTTTGGACCTCGGTAGCTGTACTTGCCTAACTCTATCTGATAGCAAGGATTAGCTCATATGAACGTCCCAATATTAGAATGGCAGATGGTAGGGATCAACCTTGATAGACCTTCTAACATCTATAGGGGATAGTAAGGATTAGCCCTATGGGACCTCCCAATATCCCAATCAACATCAAATGTCATCTTAGGTGGATAGCAAGGATCAGCCTTATGGGACCTCTTAATATCCATAAATAAAGTGGGTAGTAGAGATCAAACCATATGGACCTCCCAATACCCGAATGTACAGGGCTCAATATCAGAACTGTGGTGGTTACACCCACCATCTCAATCATACAAGTAATGGCTTAAAAGGACTAAAACCCTAGCAACTGCTAACTCCTTAGTTGATAGGTCAACCCATCTAGTGGATGTCTAACTAATATAAGCCAACTTCTATTATTCATTTTATTATGTCATTTATCAATTCTCTTATTTGTAACTTCATGTTCATACCAAAGTACACATTTGCACACATAGTTACCATTTCCCTAATTTCGAGTCATTTACTATTCATTTAGACAATTTCCCAATCCCTTTTTATTTATGTCATCACCATTATCATTATCACTCATATTTCTGTATCCAATACATCTTATACATTTACCAATGCCATGCCATACTTTCATGTTCATAATACACACTTGCTCATGTGAAAGGTACTTAACATACATTTCCATAAATTAGTCATTTCTATATATTTTTATCATACAACATTTCTTCTCATCCATTTCATGTTACCACAATATTCTAAGTCAAATTTCTAGGTGAATTACATTTCTCATACATGGCATACACAAATGCACAATACCTAACCACTATGTATACCTTATGGCTACTTCAAGAGCACACACATGCATATGCATTTCTTCTAAGCCAAGTATGCACAATGACTTCTCATTTCTATTCTAACATACTCATATACTCAATTCACATCAATTACATGCATCTACCCAATATCTCACATTTCCATACACATCCACATGCACACACATTATGGCATACATCAACTACATTAAATCCACATACCTAGGGTGTGAAAACACCCTTATTCACCACTTTATTCCCTTGGTTAGCCTTCTCTCACCACTTCTTTTCCTTAACTAAAAACATACACAATTAAACCTTAGAAAAATTCTCAAAAATTTTATACAACTCCAAACTAAAAGCTATCAATATAGTTATTCTTAGAATAATTAAAACTACCCAAAATAAAAATAAAAATTGAGAAAAAAATCACTTGCACTAAATTTTGGCACTATTCACCTTTTTGTTAATTCTCAATTTCCAAGCAAGATTTTCAATTCTACCACTTGGAATAGCTTTTAAGGATCATGGAGGTTAAGAACTATATGAGAATTGATGGATTTAGGTATGTGAGGAGAGAGAAATGAAGAAAGAAAATAGAGGGAGGGCTTATAGTGCTCCATCAGCTTTTTAGGTATGAGAGGTGGGGGATGTAAGGTTCATGATTTGAGGCTCTATGAATAGTGCCACAGGGTTCGAGAAGTGTTCTTAGGTTGTCAGGTCACTTACACGTGGATCGAGATAGTGTCACTGGTCATGAAACTTCGAGGGGCTTTAAGTTAATGAAAAAGTTGAAATTTAAAAATTTAGCAGAACCAGTAATTCATTTTAAGCAGTAAAGAATGCATTTGTGCAATAAAAATTTTTTAGGCCAAGATTGACTCAAGATGAGCCTAGACTGACCTAAAAATATCAGACCTTGAAGCTCAAAAATTCCACTGGATCCACTGGTGAAAGAATTTTTGGATTTTGAGGTTATTTGCAAATTCTCAAAATTTTTGAGGTTGGCACACAAATTAAGGCAGTCTAAAAACTATCTTATCGATGGAATCTGGCCATAAAAATTTATAAGTAGATAGAGGGGATTAAAATATGAATTTTAAAATGAACGGCACAATTTTCTAAGGTCTGAGTGAATTACTGTGAATTTTTAAAGTTTGCTAAAAAATCGAGATGATTTTGAGATTTTTTAGAAGTGTTAAGACCACCCTTGTCATGTCAAAGTGGCACCCACCTTATGCCAAATGGCCAAGGAGGCTTGCCAAGTGGCAAACCTCACTTAACAAGTGGATTTCCACTTAGAAAGAAGAAGTTTTCTTCCTCTCTTTTCTTTGCTATTGCCGATGCTAGGGGTGAAGTTTTTTTGGGCATAACTTTTTCATCCCTTCACCAAAAATGGTGATTCTAGTTGCTAAATTCAAATCTATCTATTAGGCACCATGATGAAAAAGAATTAAGCAAAAAGGACTTCTCAATTAGGATATAAAATTCGGTAAAGTTCACTGGTGTAGACTATCTGGCATAGTGACCTTTAGGTGAGTTTATGGTTGTTTCTCCTCCTTCCCTTGGGTTTTTTGGCTGCCATTTGATGCTAGAACATGCCTAACATCTGTGTGATTATGTGTGTGAAGTGTTTGTGGTAATTGGAGGGCAACTTAAAGTCTACGAAGGGAGATGGAAGTCAATGTGGAAGCTGGACAACTTGGTATTCTTATGGATTCAAGGGACTTCTATCACTTGTAAGTGAACTTCAAGCCTTTCTTTCATTCGATGAGGTGCCTAAAGTGATGAACAACAGTTTAGGATGGCTAATGTGTTGAGTTTTTGAATATTTTCTTAAAGGGGAAGGTTGATTAAGAGAGGACTTAGTGAATTAGGGAGCCATGTTTCAAAGAACTTAGAAATTTAACTCCATTTACTTGCTGATTTTGGTGGGTATGGGTGCTTGGCTTAGATGTATAATGACTAGAATGTGAATAAAGGATCTCTTAGCATGTTAGAGTAAGAATTATGGCAATTGGGTTTGGAAAACACCATGAAATACATCTCTTATTATTGTACTCGATAACTACTAAGGATGAACATTATGTGTGATGTTATGTAATCTATGTGTAATGGCTTAAAATTGGGTATGTGTGTGCGTAATTATGTTTATGGCATCTATATGTGAATGAATATTGATATATGGTGGAAATAAAATGGAAGTATGCATAATTTTCCTTGATAACCTAAGAGCCTATTGGAACCAATATGGCATGTAATGTAGCTTATGGAAGTGTTAAGTACATGAATTATATTGGTTAAGGCAATTGGCTTATAATGACCTTAAATTGAATAATGAATATGGCATATTGATAGATAAAATATACTTTGAGAATGTATCTTTAAATGACTATAAAGATGGAATTAAAACATATGTTAATGGCCTAAAATAATGGCTTAAAAAGTGGCTTGAAATGAACTATGAAAATTGAACATTTACTTGTGCCTTTGGGGCTAGATTTGAGATATATGAATGAATGGCAATTATGCTTATTATTTGGCCTTGGAAGTGGCCTAGATATTATTGGCTTTGGGCCTATGAATGTGCTTAATAAGATGTTGAAAACTGTGTTTAAATTGGACTTAAAACAGTCCTAGAAGTGTGTCTTAAAAAGTGGTCGAAATGACCTGTAACTTTCCAGTTGACCATTACTTGAACAAAAAATGTCACTGGACAGAAAGTGCTTATTTCTTGAGTATTAAGGCTATGATAAATTATAATATATTAAACCTTGGATATTGGTAATAACAGAACTTAATATTAATTTGGGATTTTTACTCGGTAGAGCTAAAATGTGGCTATACTAGACTGGCTGAAAAATAAAGTGTGTGAAAATTTATAACTGTCTATTATTACAACTTAAATATTATAAGAACACTTTTGGTTAATAAATGGACTTTAATTGAGCTTTTTGGCCCATTAGTTAGACACTCAGTAGATAGGTTGATTAATCAATTTAGGGTTTTTGCAGCTGTTAGTTGTTTGATGTTTAGGTAGTGAATCTCATTTGTGGCTGGGGAGGCCTACGAGTTGATCTCTATTCCGTCACATTTCTGATGATGTTCATTTGTGGCTAGGGAGGCCTTTGGGCTGATCTCCATTATGTCACATAGATGTTATTTATTTGTGTCTAGAGAGGCTACGGGCTGATCTCTAATATGTCACACATGCCGGTATAGTGCCGTAAGTCCAGAATGTGGACCACTACACCATTTTATTTTTTCCCTCTAGATCTAGTGTTTTTAAGTGTCGTCTTCCTAGTTGGGCCAGTGAATTAACTTAAGTGAATAATTAAAATGGTCATGGAAATAAAATTAAGCATAAGTGGATAATTTCCTAAGTAATTGATGAAATACAGACTAAAGGGCATTTTGGTCATTTTACACATATGTTGTTAAATAAATTGATTTATGTAAAGTATGCATGCTATGAATATTAATAACTATTTTAAATAATTTATGTGAATCAAAAAGATTATTTCATGACATATAAATGCCTTAGAGGTATTTTAGTAATTTGGCACCGTGTTATATAAATTGAATTAAATAATAAGGTAAACTTAGTTATTAGACTGCACATGTATAAAAAAGATATAATGCCATGATTTAAATGCTTTAAGTTCACTACTCAGTATCTTGTATACTCAGCATACCCATTTTGATGCATAGGTACTCAAGAGCAGAATCTTACCTTATGAAACGTGTCGATAAGAGTTTAGAGGATACCTATGAAGGATTATAAAGTAAATGTTGTATAGTTTTGATATCCATATACCTAGGTGGAAATTAGGTGGAAACATGTATTTAAGCTTTGTATATGTAATGTACATAAGTAAGCATAGCCTGTTAAAGTAAGGAATTAGAACTGTATGTTTTCCTTATGAATGTATGCTCAGAAATGATGCTTGTTGATGATGTAAGCTTGAGGCTATATATATGTTTGTTTTATTTATGGCATGAGGCCTCTGATTGTTATGTGATAGTTGCTGATGTTAGGTTAAGAATGGGGGACCACATGGGTCTAGGAGTTGCGAAATGTTTATAGAAGTGTTTAAACAGGTTTTAAAAGTTTTAGATAGAAAATCGAATAGCTGTTATGCCATCAAAATTTTTAAGATTTTTGGGAATGACCCATAATTACCTGGAATTGACATCGTTTGTATGATTACAACTTGAGCAAGGTATAAAACCAAAGATAAGTGATTTTGGAAAACAAAGTATGTTAGATTGATGTAAAGTAATGCAAGTTAAGTGAACAGTGCTAGTGGCTAATATTAGGATGGGTGGCCTAGGAGTGTGTGCATCACCTATGGGGTTTCTTAGGAAATCTAGTAGGGGGTGTCACAGGGGATGACTCCTTTATAGATGTGACACCCTCACATGTGTGGAGGCTTTATATTAAGAGGGTGGATGGCTTAGATCATGACACGTGGTGATCTAATGGCTTATTTTCACCCAATTTTTATTTAAACTTTAAAAATTCAAAATAATTTTTCTAAACCTCTAAAAATAATCATTTCACTGCCAAAAATCCTTAATAATGCCCATTAAGGGCCTCGTAAAATTTCATGTCAAAACTTTAATGACAATTATGGTTACTATTCACTCTCATAAAATGAAAAATTTTGAATAATTATCAAATAACCTTAGAAAGTTAAAATTCCTTCACTAATGAACTCATTGGATTTTTGAGCTTTAGGGTATGGTATTTTCATGTCTATCTGGGCATAACCCTGAGCTGTCCTAGCATAAATTCATTTAAGGTCACTATTCACTAGTTCTTAGCCTAAAAAGATTTATTGGTATTACTAAAATTTTTAATTAATTCATTTTCCTCATTTTCTAGCCTGCTAAAGTTTTATGACCAGTACTTCCCTTTTTGACTATCACAGTAGGCCTCGACTCCTCAGGAGTCATTGTTCATGCCTCAGAGGTATTGTTCATGAAACTCTGATTTACAGGCATTATAATTATACTTAGGAAATTAAATTAAATAGATTACATAAAATTAATTACTAATAATTAAACTAGAATTTATATTATAAGGAAAGAAATGATGTGGACTAATTAACTAGCATAAAATGCAGAATTATTACAAATCCTTAAATAATAAGAATAATAAGAATAAAAGAAAATGATAAATGAATCATGAGTAAAGAAGGATTATATAATGAATAATTAGAGGAAAAATAAATAGTTGGAATAAATAGTTAATAGCATAAGAAATTAAGGACATTAGCATGGTATAAATATATATATGAAGTAACAGATAGTGTAATAATAATAATATGTAATAAATAAAAGTGTATAATACGAAGTTAAAAAATGTAATTTAAGGAAATTTGTTTAAAAGCCTTATGGGTAATTAAGTGTACAAATGAACTTTGATTCATGGAATGTAAGTAGCAATAGCCAGTAATGAATAATTTGGACATGGTATGAATTCTAATATACGAATATGTACATAATAGCTATAAGTAAATGTGTTACGATGATAATAATTCACAAAAGTCTTATTTATATGATTATGTGAGCAAAATATGATGTTGATATTTATTATGGTTATGGTTTAATTCTTTATGATGTTTAATGGCATGAAAATAGTTAGAAAGAGAATGTAATGAGAATTAAGAATAGCCTATATAAGTTTGATAACCTACTGGATTTGTTGACCTATCAACT
>CANXYI011239288.1:0-14472 GCA_948208565.1 Hura crepitans | reverse complement strand
TTGAAATGAGCTTAAAAGTGTTTTTTTCTATTACATATACTATTCATTTTGGGATAATGTCCTAGTACAACTATCATACTGTTGGATATTTGACATGATGATTCCTAAATGGTTTTCAAAGATTTTAAAGAGATTTTAATTAAGCTAAGATTTTAGATGTTTAAACTGCTTCAATGTTTTCAAAATGGTTTAAAATTTATATGGATTTTCAACAAAGGTAGTTTCGATATTATTTGTGTGCTATTTCTGATTTGTGCCTAGCGATCGAACTAGGTAAGGGATGTCACATTTGGTGGTATTAGTGTTCTAGTTTAGGCATTCCTAGGTACATAAGAGTCACATATGAGTGTTTAGAGTTTAAGATCATTCTTCAAATAATTATATAGTACTGAGACTTACAATTTATTATTTTTCCTATAGACCAAAGATAAGTGAATTTACAACTCAAGTGGGTGTTGAAGAAGAAGTCAAGAGCCATGCTTTGACAATAGTTGGACAAGAGGCCACCAGGGCTAAGACAAAAAATCCTAGTAATGTAGGGCATACAACTCAAGTAACACAAGCTTAGCTAGCCCTTCTATAGTGGATGGTAGAATTTTTAAGGCAAGCCACTATAGTAGCAGTAGTTCCTCCTTCACCAATACAATACCCTCGAGTTTCACAAGCCTTTTTGAAGACTTACTTAAAGAGCATTAAAAAGATGGGGGCTAAGGATTTCAAAGGTGAAGGATTTGATGACTCAATTAAGTATGAGTATTAGCTCGAAAGGACAATGAGAATTATGCAGTAGCATAAATGTACAACTGAGGAGAACCTAGTTTGTACAATAACTTTTATGGCAATTAGAGGCATTTAGAAGGCATGATGCCTTGACAGAGTATATGCCAACTTTGAAAGTAAGTTGGGATTTCCTTTTAGATGAGTTGAAAAAGAAATATATCATAGAAGATTATCTTAATAAGAAAAGGCAGAGTTTTGGACCTAGAGTAGAGACACTACTCTATATTATAATATGAGAAGAGTTTGCAAAGTTAAGTCCCTATGCTAAAGAGATGGTCACTGAGAAGATAGAGAGTAAAAGTGTAACACCCTATTACCAATAACCAATTCAGATATAAGATGTCATAGGCAACATCTCTTACTCGATTCAGTTGCTAAATCCGAATGAAAGACTTCACACATCGTTGACTATCACATTCCATTTACATTTAATATCTCTATTAATAAAGATTTAAAATTGTAGCTATTATCTATAAACACTTATCTAAAATCTTGTAATATTAAACCCACTACTTTCATGTATACATGAGTGCCAATCTATTATTTTTACTTACTTGCTTTATACCCAGTAGAACTCCTTAACTTGCACTACTTTACTAGAGGTTGCAACCTAAACTCCTAACTACTACTTATGCACCTGCAAATGCTGGTACATTGATTAATGATGCTCTGTGGTGTATACAATGAAACATATACATAACATGCAAGCACAAAAGCACATATCATGAATGTAATAATATTTACCATTTATAACACACATAACAAAAAAATGCATATAAAGAGAACATGTTCCTTGCTCATTTAACATGTAAGAATATAAGCCAAATAGTATAAATGATTACCCATTTTTATAATTAACAGTACAAATCTTTTTTGCAATTATCTTATTGATTAGTATTTAATATTCAATCTCTTAACATATTCAATTTTATTCATAACTAAAGACTTAATAATGTCTTAATTAATTCTTGTAAATATAATCTCATGATTTCTATTAATTATTGGAGAAATAACACAAAACAATTTATTATACTTATGCTAATCATCTAATTTTATGAAGGCCACTTGTTATTTATTTTTCTTCATAGTTTTATCCTTATCCTTATAATGTTTCAAGTATTTAGATAGACACCATGTATTACAATAGTGTTTTGCTTCATTAATTATTTTTTGATGTCATGTTAGATTCCCACTTAATCCAAGTTAAGTAACTTATATTCTATAGACAAGTTTAATCATTAAAATATCCTTTTTAATACTCATATTTTTATTAACTTATTAGCTTATGTAGACTATATTTGATAGACAGAAACTCATTAACTGGACTAAGGGGATCCTAATTTGCAGTGGTCCATATTCTAGACCTAATAGCTACTACACCAGCATAACACAATATCAAAATTATGTTGCGGTCCTATTGAACCTACCGGCGGCTACACTTAAATAAAATTATATGCAGTAGTTTTATTAGACGGACTAGTAGCTGCATCCAAATAAAATTATATGTAGTGGCTTTATTGGACCTACTAGTAGCTACACCCACATAAATTATTATGATGTACCAATATATAATGGATCATAAGAATATAAAACATGTGTATGTGTGGTGGCCTAAATAGACCTAATGGCGGTGACACTCACATAAAAATATTACGAAATGTCTAGTAGCTACTACATTCCCTAGTTGATCAGTTGACCTATAATGTGTATCATTTAACTCATATGGGCCTTGCTCACAATTTTATTATAGTTTACTTCAACTATAGAAATCAGGTATGTTATGCAAATTTTATAATTCAAATTTGATTTAAAGTATTATTTTAGCCAACCTTACTCATTATATATATTCATGCGATATTATCATCATCTTCGAGCACTCATAGGGTGCTGTCACTTTCATAATATTTGTAAGATCTTATAACATCGTACATCATATAGTTCATATAAGGTCATCATAGTACCATAAATGTAACATAATGAGGGCTCACATCATATCATATCTTCTTACACCATACATTATATAATATCATTATATGATCATAAACATAATTCATTTCCTCTTTCAAAATAATGATACTATATTATCTTCCACTCTTATTACATTATTAGTTCTTTAAATTTATTGTTCACATAATTAAATTCAATCTCAAGCTTTCACATGATACTTTTCATTTACCATATTTCCTTAATAATCTATAACATTATTCTATTAATTTTATTAATCATTGTCATTAAATTTTCTAAAATAAATCTTGAGCATTATTCTTACTTATTATTATAATTGTCCATCTTTATAATATTCCTTTAATTATCTTAAGTACATCTACTCAATTACATTTATACTCATTAAGAAAATTCACATTTACATAAACACATAGATTTTATTTCACTTATAAACCATTATTAATAATTAACAAATGTGATCTTATATTTATTAAATAGTTTACTCAAATTATAAATGTGCAAGTACAATTTTAGCTATTTATTTATTTATTTAATTCACCACCTCAATCTAAGTTGATGCACATATCATGTATTCCACTTCATAGGCTAGCTTAAGTATTTATATTACCTTATCTTAAACATCATACGTATTATCATTTTCAATAGCAATAGTAAATGTTAACATCATACCATACATAATATATATATATATATATATATATATATATGCTTATACACAGTTAAAATAAGTAATCAAATGAAACTCAAGATATGTGTCATTAAATTCATTTATATACACCCTATTAAATAATATACTTCTTCACTTATTTAATAATACCATGAAAACTCATTTAATTACATACAACTAAACACTAACCACACATGTTTAACCGTTTTGTGCAACCACACACACTTAAAACTCGATGTAAGACCAACATGATATACATATTAAATCTATTCATCTTTATTCATTACTCACCTAACTTGATATTCTTATAATTAATCAGCATAAATATATTATTAAACCTAAATTATACACACAACCTACATCAATTTAGGCATCCAACAACTTATCCATATTATGTTGATTCCATTGTTAACAATCAATTTAAAGCATTATCACTAATTTATTAATTGATTAATTTAAACATACCTTACTACACGAGATCTAACAACCTAAACACATATATAAACACTTGTACATCCACTAGATAAACATAACATGCACATAATTAATTTATTTTTGACACTATATTCATTCAAACCTAATTTTAACCATACAATTATTCAATATATTCCATTAATTCCAATAATTTCATACCTACATACATAAATTCAACACAAACATACACTAAGTACTATTTGGCCATATAAGTTTGATCCACTCAACTCTATTAATTTAACATTTTACTTATATAAATCATGTTATACACATTAAATTATCTGAATTATATCATAAACATAACATAAACATTAACTAAACCATAAAATTAAATAATTCCATACAATATATACACAAACACTTTAATTATTCAATTTTACCCATATGCATATATTTCATTGAATACAGTTACAAATGTTCTCTTAAGCCATAAAAATAGCCTTCCACCCTATGAATTTGATCATCCCATGCTTATAATGCCTAAGAATCCTAGTTTCATGAATATTATTTTTTAAGTGGTTGGGACACATTGAGGTGGCTGAGAGGGAGTACAAGTCACAAAATTGAAATGGGTAAAATATTAATCAAAATGAAATAATTAGCAGTAGCCACTAAACCAATAAAATTTTTCTTGTCGAGAAGTAGTGATAGTGACTTAAACTTGCATCAAGCTGAGAAATGGTGAGGATATGCCCGGATTGACCAAAAAATAGTATGATCCATAGGTTAAAAATTCCAATAATGCTAATGGTGGTGAATTCAGGATTTTCTAAGGTCATTAGGTATTTTATCCAAATTTCTTAAATACATAAGTGAATAGTTACTTAAGTTTCCTTTTTTTTTTGCACCCAAGATTTTACGGCTTCCTTAATTGAGAATTTTTGTAATTTTTTACACTAAAATAAATGCGTGTAGAGTGCTTGAACATTTAATTTGTATTTTTGATGTTTTAAACATAATTTAATTAATTTAGATAATTGAATCACCAGGTGGCTTAATCCTGGCTATCTATATGCAAAATATGGCATGTGTGGCAACCCTCACAGATGTGAAAGTTTTCTTCCACCTCCCCCTCCCTTACTTTGGTCAATACCATTCATGCACACACACACCCTCTAATTTTTCTTCTTCAATTAACCCTAAATTCTGGTGGTTTCATCAACTTAAACCCTTTATCTTTGCCTTTGCAGTCTCCTAAACATAAATATATTGAGAAAATGCAAAGGAATTACCTATTTAGAGAGATTTCAACACATGATAAATAGTGCTTACTTTTTATATAAGCGAGTTTTTCTAATGTTTCTTATTTTTATTAGGTGTAATTTAAAGTGTAGATAATGCCTATGCATTTAGATTTTATTTTGGATATGTGTAAATTTTTGCATAATTTTCTAAGCTAAAACCTTATATTATTTGTAGCTAAAGAGAATGATTTGGTGGAGAAAGGGAAAGACAAGGATTAAGAGGCATAATTAGAGTGCTATAGTGTCTATTATAAGTGTATTTAATGAAAAATGCATTGTGTGTTGTATATATGTACATTTTAAGTATGCATGTGTGTCTGCAGATGTAATATATAATGTATGTTTTTAATCATGGTAAATGTGTCTATGTGATAAGGCAATAAATGTAAACATGAATGTGTAAAGAGAGTATGGAAAAATAGTATGCATGTGTGTGATTTTAGTGTAGCCAAATTGTATGTCCATGGTGTATATATTTGTGCATGTGTGATTAATGGCATGTAATATGAAAATGAATTAGTTATTTAGTGGTGAGCATGAGCAATATGGAAAATTAATATGGATTGGTGTGTGTGTGCATGTAAGCATATCGGCAGAATGACATACACCAAAATTATACAATATGGAAACCTAAGCCAAGGGAAGACCACTGCCTAAGTAATTTCAATGTGTGAGGGAATTGTAATGGAATAGGGATCTAGCAATAATTTGAGTGCTTATGTGCATTAAAAGTGTAGTAGAGTGGTAAAAGGTATGGCAAAGCATGAATGTAATAGAGTATGAGAAACTTATCATGATAATACATGACATGATAATTAAATGAAAGAAATAATGAGACAGAACTTTGGTGAAATATATCTTGAATTGCTCAAGTAATGGTTAAAGAAAAGGTTTATACATAACCTTGTGTGTCATAAAATGAATGACAAAAAAATAAGATGGTGTTGAATAAGTTATTAGTTTGAGAGATAAATAAGACTAGCCCATATTAGCTAGACCACTTATTGGATAAGTTGACCGATCAAATACAGAGTTAGTAGCTGCTAGTGGCTTTGGTCCAGGTGGATTTTTGCCTAATTATATTGTATGACTGGTGTAGCTACCAAGGTTCTAGATATGAACCCTACACAATTTTAGGTATGAGGATGTCCATACGGGCTAATACCTATTACCCGTATTGCTTTAGATATTGGGAGGTCTAATAGGGCTAATCCCTACTATCAACTAATGTTAGGATATTAGGAGGTCTATTAAGGATGATTCCTTCTATCCCATTCATAGAAGGTCCTTTAGGACTGATCTTTGCCATTTTTTTATTGGGAGGTTCTTTGAATTGATCCCAATGACCAAATGGATATAGGTAAGTGCCACTATCGAGGTCTATAATATGGGCCTTTGCATAGGCATGGATATTGTTACCCTATGTTAAAAGAGTTTTCTTTCGATTATGGGCCATGAAAGTAAAATGAACACAATACTTTGTTTTACAACTATAAAATGACATAAGTTAAATTAAGGTATGAGCACATAATTTAGCTACAACTAGTAACATAGAGACTTAAAATGTAAAATAGATATTAGCTAAGTTAAAATATATAATTGGTAAGCCATAATAATGGGGAGATAGTTATGTGTGAATGACATACTTTTATAATACATACTCCATGTGGATTCATAAAAAGCATATTTCATTAAATTCACCACTGAGTGTATACTCAGCGAGTCAGTTTCTCGATGTATAGGTAAGAGATATTATATTGGCAATCTAACCTCAACCAGTATTGTAGTAGTTATTCCTCTTTATGGCTACACCTTTTTGTTTATTTTATAATTAATATTTGGTAAAGGCACTCATGTATAGAGAGTGTGAGCCTAATTTTGTAAACTTAGTTTATATATATGTTTGAGTGTGTATATAGCTTGTAAAATAATAAAATAGGTTACTTTATGGATATAATGGAAATGTAGGACTTATATATTGCATACTTGATTATGAGATTGTGATAATTATGTTAAGAGGACGAGAAGAGTATATGAGGGACCAAGAGGGTCTAATGTGATGAGTTATGATAGAAGACTATTCTAGAAGTGCCATTTTATAGGTTTGAAATTTTATTTTTCACTCAAACAGTTGTTATGCTGTAAGATTTTTTAAAAAATGTGACTTGTAACTGATTAGATAATATAAGCATACATACATGGTAAAAAAATCAATAAGTATAATCAAGAAAAGTTTTTAAGAAGATAAATAAATGGTAACATGATATCTCTCATTCGGGTTCTTTGTTAGATTAGTTATGGGGTGTCACATTAAGAGGTATCAGAGCCTAGTTTAGGCATTCCTTAGTGTAGTATACATGAGTACCATGTGAAACACCCCTCATTCAACCCGATAAGTGGATATGGATGAGGGATGCCACATTATGGCACCTCTTACTCGAACCGTTTCCTATCTAAATACGAGATGACATGAAAACTAGCTTATATTATCTTAACCATTATTTTTTTAAAAACCTTTTATATGAATAACACACATATCACCTTAATTGTCTTAGTCCAACGAAATTTTGGCAGCGTGATGGCTGCATCATAACATATCCCAAAATAAAACTTGCATAAAATGGCACTTCTATGACATCTCGATCAATAACTAACTACCTAAACCCTTTTAGTTCTCACCTCAACTCAACATCTCAAACAGACACATCTTATCATGCAATCTTATCCATACACAAAGACATTATAACAACATAACTAGTATAACATGTTTTCATCCCATTTACTGTAGCATAAAACTCTTGTCCTATTATGCTTACACAAAAGTGCTAACTATAATTAATAATACATCACACTACATAACCAAAATTATACTAAAACATTTGATAAAATCTCTCTTGCATTGCATTGTTATTGTTGAGGCCACTCAGGCTGTCTATTTACTACCTATACATCAAAAACATAATGCACTAAGCATAATGCTTCATGTTGCATTCAATTAAAAATATGATTACACACATATACATACAAATGTACACTTGCCAAACATTGTCATGAAGATATAACAAATCATGTGACGCCTGTAAGTTGAGGCTCAATGAACAGTACCTACGAGACTTGAAAAGTGTTCCGAAGTGCTAGGTCACCTTTACGAGGCTCGAAAAGAAGCACACTAGTCCTAAAGCTATGACTATCTATAACATCTAGACAATGAGTTAATTCAAAATATCATTAACACAAATCCTTTATTTTAGGCACAAAACTAGTGAGCCATAAGCTCAAATGGACTTATGCCAAGAATGTCCCAGGACATGCCTAGATAGACTTGAAAATACCATACCGTAATGGTCAAAAATTTCATTGAGATCATTGGTGAAGGTATTTTAATTTTTTAAAGTCCTTTCATAAATTTTCAAAATTTTTTATTTTTTTGAGGAACTAATTAACTGACTTGCTGATGAAATTTTACCATCAAAATTTACGAGGCCTTAAATAGGCTTAATCAAGGATTTTTTAGAACAAACGTAATGATTTTTGGTGGTCTAAATGAATTCTAAAAATTTCTCAAAGTTTTACCCAAAACAGAGCATTTTTGGGATGCTCAAGTGACATATGTCACCACTCAAGTCACCTTAGCCCCACCATAAATAGTGTGCCATATGGACATTCCATTACTTGGCCAAATGACACCTCACCTCCACCATTTCTTCCTCTTTTTCATCCCTTCACTTTTGATGCCATTGCTAGTTTGTAACTACTATTTCCATGCTTTTCTCCTCCTAATTCTTCACCATTTCATCAACTAAAATACAAAATTTAGGTATAAAATATTCCCTCAAGCTTTTGGCCACCTTATCTAATCAAGGAAATTGGAAAAACATCATTAAAGCTCAAGTGCACATAAATGGTGGCTTGAAAATTCAAATTCATGGGTAAGTGGTTTCCTTCACTTTTTATTTTATTTCTAAAGGATTTCATCATTTTAGGACCCCTAATGTTTTTAGATTTTCAATTTGAGGCTTGTAAAATTTTTCATGAATTTTCTAAGCTAAGGTATGGTGTATGCACGCCATAAAAGAAATGAGGTGTAATAAGGCAAATAAAGGTATTTTTTTTATTGAGAAGACTTATAAAGGAATATAGGTATGTGAATTTGATTGAATAAAAAGCATGCCGTATTGAGTTTGATTGTGAATTGCCATGAATTTGAGTATGGAAGTTGTGAATTGATTAAGTATAGTGTGGGAATTATTGATAAAAGATTAATTTGATGCTGGTAATGAAATGTGGACACTTTGTGTACTTGATTTTAATGGCAATGTGAGGTCATTATTATAGGCTTATTAGATTAAATGGAATAAAAGTAATTGTGGCCTAGATTTGCATGTTAATATAGCTAGAATTGGCATGGGAAAATGCTTAGTAAACAGTGGAAAATGACTCGTAATGGTGTACTAGAAAATTATAAATGACCCATAACTATGCTATAAAATTTATGTATGAGAATGGCACACACTTGAGGCTATAATGGACATATAATAGGGCTTGGATTATAACATAAAACTAAGCCTAAAATGGACTTGTAATGTAATGACTCAAAAATCCCGACTCTCGTGAAATGTAATTCCTGGAATGAATAGTGCATCCTAAAACTCAAGTCGCACTGATTATTGATTAGAAGAGAATTTTGGGCAATGTTTAAAGCCAATCTAAGGTCATTTAGATGGTTAAAAACACTAATTAAGATTTTATAACAGTGTCTTATGAATAGTGCCACAAGCAAAGCTGAACCGTAAAATAAATAAAAAGTTGCTCAAAATAATCCAAAAAAATTACAACATGATACTCAAATATTTTGAATAGTCCAATGGCTTTAGAATTGAATTTTTCTGAGTTTGGGAACTATTTTTATCCAATTTTTAGGATGTAAAATATATTAATTTTTTAGGTTAGTGTCATAATTTGGGATCGAGATTTTGGGAGAATTTAGGGCTTAGAATGATTGAATTTTGGGGATAGAAATGGGGGCAACTAATATTTCTATTGGTTATAATAATTTTTTGAAGGAAGGAAAATTATTTTTTTAGAAAGTATAAATAGGTGAAGTTTTTCACTCCTCCCATTTTCACTAAAAACTCACCATACTCCACTCCTCCACCCAAATTTCTACCCACCTCCTCTCCCTCTCTCCTTCGTTGATTTCTTTCTCCTCAGCTCTACCCACTCTGTAAGCCTATACCAAAATTGAAGAACATCATGAGATGACTCTGTGGACATAAAAATCTTAGGGAATGGCAAAATATTTTAGGAGAAAAATCGAGAAGAATCCCAAGGTAAATAGTAACCTTTTGACTCTCGGGTTTTTCTTTTTCGCAAATTTTATTTTTCACAGGTTCCTTAGGTGTTGTATAACACATATTAGGCTCGAAATATTTTTCAATGTTTATATTATTTTATATTAATTTTTCATTTTTGTACCCTTTTGTATTCATAGTCAAATTGACAACCCGATCCTCTAAGGCAAGGAGAAAGCCTAGGGCAACTTCAGGTGTACCGTAGGACCTTGTTAGGTATATGTAATCACTTTAATTTTATTCAAATTTTCATCTAATATATTAATTACTTTATGTCCATTTTAGTAATAAATTGTATTAAATGTATAAAAATGCAATAAATGATATAACTGTAATTTATGATGAATTGAATGATAAATACATGATATGAGATGGTTTAGAGTGCTTATGAGTGATGCAATTTGCAGGAATGTTGATATTGAGTTTATTCATGCATTATGCGAGTTAAAAACTAATTATGCCATGTTGTGTGCCATATGCGTAGAAATGCCTATGTATGGTTATTGTATGATTAGAACATGTATAATGGATGTAAAGTGTGGTATATTGCTATAGGATGACTTGTGCTCGTGTTCTTGATGATTTGAAAGTATCATATACGCATGAATGTGATGTGTTAATATGCTAAAAATGGAATTTTGACATATAATGGATATGTTTGTGTTATAAATGCATAAAGAGGCAATGGTTGACCATTTGAATGCGAATATTAGAAAATACCATGAAATGATCGTTTGAATCGATATTTGAGTTTTTATGTGACATATTGGTATGACGTTGTGCCTGATGCCATTGCACCTCAAAAAATGGATCCCACGGGTGTAATGGACATCAATAGGCCTAAGTTGGTGAAGAGTATATGTTAGGCCATGCAATAGGTGCAATGAGGCCAATGGTGATTTGAAAGTAATATAATAATATAAAAAGTGAAATTATTTATTTTGACACATAATGACAAGTTTAATGGTGCCTATATAGTTAGACAACCTAGTTTGTATAGGTTGGCTAATCAACTTTGATTATAACGGCTGTTAGCATACCTTCAAGTATGAGACTTGCGGGTCATTGATTTACATGTCGATAGGTATAAGACCTTACAAGCCTATGTTTGCTTAAGCATCTAAGGATGTGAGAGCCTTTGGGCCTAAGATTATATGCCGATGGGCATGAGAGCCTTTGGGCCTAAGATTTATATACCAAAAAGGTATGAGAGCCTTTGGGCCTAAGTGTTACGCATCTACGGATGTGAGAGCCTTCAGGCCTAAGTTTATGCATCTATGGATGTGAGAGCCATTGGGCATAAGTATATGTACCTATAGGTATAAGTGCCTTCAAGCCTAAGTAATTCTATTATCCAGTCTTAGTTAGCTATCTTATTAATATGGGCACAAGTAAAATAATTAAAATGGCTTAAAAATCCATAAATTGGCATTATATGTGAAATGATAATAATTTGTGACATATGGACATAGCGAGGTCGAATGACTCAAAATCAGTCTTAAGGTATCTAAATGTGTTTGTTATCATTAGCACAGCTATAAATGGTGATTATATGTTAATATGACTCAAAACATTAATATGGACAATTATGATGTGCATATATGAGTCTATGTGTTCATAAGGGCAATTATGACCTGAAAAACATGTATGTCATTATTCCTTTTAATGTATGACTACAATATGGTTTCTTACAAGTGTTATGATGATGATTTAATATATGTTGTGCTTTATAGCCTATAAATGATTATTACATGATGTTTGTGATTTTTTGCATATTGGATATTTATAAGCATGAGTATTGCATGAAATGTGCATGTTTTCATATAAGACATCGAGTATGCATGTTTGTGATTTTAAAACTGAATATGGCTTGTGTACATATACTGGCATGTTAAAACTAACCCTTTTACAAGTTAAAGTGATTAGACCATAAAGCAAAATCTTAGCACATTGCCTATTTGTGATGCATAGGTAATAGGGTAGCAGATTGGAGCCAAAGCTTTTGAATATCAGGAGGCATGAAGTAACCCTTGCATGGGTATTTTTTTTTACTTTTTGTAATAGTGATGTGATATAAACATAATGGTCATATAGTTAGTGTGCTCTTATGATCCTGGGGGGATTGGGTCTAATATGCATTTTGCAGTGGGTTTTTGTATCAAATATTTCAACTATTGATTTTGCTTTTCTGCTTTCTTGCATGCTTGTGTGATTATACATGAGGTTACATGTGAGAATGTTATTTATCGAGAGCTTGAGGCTTACTATGTTTTATGTTATGTTTAGAGGGTTAAGAGGACCCATTGGAGTTAGAGATGAGTTTATTAATTATATAAAAACGTTTTTAAGCACGTAAAAATTTGGGAAAGTGTCTCGGTATAGCCATTATGTGCCAACAGATTTTTAATGTTTTATTTCATTTTCAAGTTAAGGAATGTTTTCTTACATAAATGTTTTTAATTTTAAGAGATTGTGGATAACATGACTTGATTTTATTTTATATGTGTGCATCCCCTGTTTAGGTCAAATGTATAGATTGGGCGGATGGTGTCGCATTTAGTTGTATCAGAGTATTTAGTTGGGGTTTCCTTTAGACTTATGGGTTACATAAGAGCACCTTAAGAGCCATTGTATATTTACATCAAATACTATTACATATTTGGCTAATAATTCATTTCTCTTGCCTTTAGACATGAGATATGAGTAGTAGTGCTACGCCTAGTGAGGACAAAAGGGTAGAAAGTCATGCTCATTCTGCCTTTGGACAAAGGGAGGTACAATCTAAGTATGTGACTCCTAGCGATGCTGGACATGTTATTCTTAGATAGCAAGGTCCACCTGCTTAGTTGCAGACAAAGCTAGATTCTATCAGGCAAGTGACAGTAGCTGCTGTGATAGCTACTACTGTGGTTGCTAATACACAAGCTATTCCACCTCCAGTGCCATAAGAATAGCCGGCATTTTAGAGGACTTATATAGAGAGGTTAATCAAGAATAGGGCTAAATTCTTTAAGGTGGAAGAGTCAGATGAGTCCAACAGAGCTGAATGCTGGTTGGACTAAATGATCCATATTATGCAGTAGTTGCGATGCCCATAAGATGAGTATGCTGCATATGCTACCTCAATGTTATTTAAAGAAGCATTAAAATGGTGGGAAGCAATCAATGAACACAAGATAGTTGTAGATATCACATGGCATTTCTTTTTAAAGGAATTCAAGGAAAAGTATATCACTGAGCATTACCTATATAAAAAATACTAGGAATTCATGGATTTCAAGTAGAGATATAGAAAATCTCTAAGTATGAGATGGAATTTGCTCACTTAAGCTGATATGGGATGGTAATGGTTACAATAGAAGAAGACTACTATAAGAAGTTCAAGAAGGGGTTAAACTTAAATGTCATGCAATAGGTTGCTCTTATGAAGATCTAAGACTTTTCAGCCTTGGTAATAGCCTATCACACTACAGAGATGGTGAATGAGCTTAGACACAAGTGGGATAGCTTTAAGAAGAGATCTTTTAGACATGGACAAAGAAGTTCTAGGTATGCATCTGATAAGAAGCATAAGAGTCGTCAGTCACGACATTATCAAGGTAAGTAGTAAAATCGATCATAGAGTTAGGATAATGTTCTAAAACATAGACTCGAGCATAGACTCAAACTTCAAGCTCTCTTAGATCCATTGCAAGTAGTGTTATGACACCTACTTATGAGACTTGCCATAGGAGACATCTAAGAGTATGTTAGAGACTCATACAAGGATCTTGCTAGGGTTGTTGCTTCGAAGATAATTTTTAGAAAGATTGCCCAGTGAGACCATATGTTTCTTCATAGAAGTAGGATAGGAGAGATACAGTAAGTAGAGCTAGGGCCAGTCAAAAAGACAAGACAAAGAGCAGAGCTCCAGCGAGGAAATATGCCATAAGATCTAGAAAAGAGATAGAGGCTACTGATTTTATTATGGGTACCTTCTATATCTTTGATT
>CANXYI011239048.1:0-10664 GCA_948208565.1 Hura crepitans | reverse complement strand
ATCTATAAAAATATTTTGTAACTACTTTTACATGAATGTGTGATTTACTTTAATTGCAAATTATTGCTTGAGAAAAGGAATAGTTTCATAAATTCAAAATGAATTTCTATATTACTTTGAGGTATAAATAAGAGTAGGGTTTCGAACCGCTCTAGTTTTAGCCCTATAGGGTATTTTCCAACTCTGTCGTGTGACAACTCCTACCTTTTGGTGCCTAACTCGCACCTCTTAGGATAATAAAAAATGAGCGAACCTAGATTCCTTTAACTTCCTTTTCATTCTCTGAGACTTAAGGAATAAGGCTTAAGTTGAGTCTTAGGCTACTTTAGTTTGATCAATCTTAGGAAATCAAAAGGGATGTGAACACTATTCACCTCAATTTTCTTTTTAGTTTTCCTCCCAAAATACTCTGCCGGTCTGGACGATTTTGGTGTCCATGGACTCATCTCAAAATACCCATCATTTCAAGCATAAACTCACCTTGTGGGTTTCTTCAAGGAGAGAGAATTCAAAAAAGAAAGTGAGAAGGAGAGGGGTGATGAAAATGGAGTGGAGAGGAAGAGAGGAGGATTTGTGTGGTGTATGTAAGAGGAGGATAAGTTTCCTCTATTTATACTTTCCACAAAAATAATTTTTTCATTCTTCGAAAAATTATTATAACCGATAGAAAAGTCAATTTTCCTCTATTCCTATCCCCAAAATTCCATAAATCCAAGCCCTAAATCCTCTCAGAATCTCATGCCCAAATTCCAATAATAACCTAAAAAATTAACATATTTTTTGTCCCAAACATTAGGTAAAATTAGTTCCCAAACTTAGAAAATTTTGATTCCAAAGCCATTGGACTATACGGAATATTTGAATGCAAGGTTGCAATATTTTTATATTATTTTAAGCAACTTTTAATTTATTTTACGGTTCAGCTTTGCCTGCAGTACTATTCACAGGACACTGTCATGAAAATCTTAATTAGCATTTTTAACCATCCAAACAACTTCAGATTGGCTTCAAACTTTGCCCAAAATTCTCTTGTAATTAATACTTCCTATTGGTACAATTAATGCAACTCGAGTCTTGAGAAGCACTATTCATGAAAGTTAGGATTTTTGAGTCATTACAAGCTGCTTTTAACCTTTCCCTAATGATTTTCACTTTTTGCTCTGCATGATTAATCAAGTCTAGTCAAATGAACTTAGTCTCACAGAGCTTATTATAGCACAAATAAGTTATACACTTTCTTCCATGTAATGCCTCATAAAGAGCCATACCTAAGCTTGCTTAATGGCTATTGTTATAAGCAAACTCTAGCAATAACAAAAAGTAATCCTAGCTACCCTTGAACTCAATGGCATAACTCCTCAGCATATCCTCAAGCACCTGATAACCATGCTTCAACATGAGCATAACATCAAATTACTCATGTTATAAAAGATTACCTAAATGACTCTTTCTGGCTGTCTATCCATTTAAGGATGAAATGTTGTACTAAAACTCAATCGAGTACCTAAGGCATTATGATGCTTTTTCCAAAACCTCAATGTAAACCTTGGGTTCTGATAAAATATAATGGAAGATGGCACCCTATGCAACCTAACAATCTCATTAATAGATAGCTCAGTAAGCTTTTTTAAAGAGTAATCCATCCTTACTATTATGAAATGAGCAATCTTAGTCAAATAGTCTACCATAACCCATACCAAATCACATCTGCTCCTAGTCATTTACAATCTGACAACAAAATCAATTACGACTCTATCCCATTTCCATTTTAAAATTGCTACAAGATAAAGAAATCTAGATGGAACCTAATGCTCTACCTTCATTTGTGGATAAGTAAGACACTTGGTCATAAACTTGGATTCATCTCTCTTTATACTAGGCCACTAATATGACAACTTTAAATTATGATACATCTTCATACTACTAGGATGTATAGCATAATAAGTATTATAAGCCTCTTATGAAATCTACTTATTTAACTCTTTGGCATCTAAAACACATATCCTTTCATAGTAGTATAAACAACAATCACTCTTGATTTCATACTCAGCAAGCTTCCCCTCTTAAATAGCATTTATCACACTGAATAACCCTTAATCATCTCTATAACAATCATTAACCTGTTGTAGCAAACTAGGCTTTACTTGTATCTTTGCATTAAAATCATAATCACCCATAAGCTATAATATGACATTCATGGATCTCATGGATGACATGAACTTCCTGCTAACCGTATCTATCAATACATTAGCTTTAAGGATGATAATCGATCAAATAGTCATAATATTTTATCAATTCCATCTATCACCTCTATCTTAATTTCAGCTCATTTTATGTCAGAAGATGCTTCAAACAGTCGTTTGCCAGTGTAAACATAACACTTCTCTCTATAGAGATAATGTCCTAAGTCTTCAAAGCAAACACAATAGCTGCAAGCTCTAGAATATGAGTAGTGTATTTCATCTCATATGGCTTTAGCTACCTTGATGCATAACCAATAACCTTGCCATCTTGTATCAGAACACAACCAAACCAATTATGAGATGCATCACTTTATATGGTGAAGTCTTTCTGAGAAACTAGTTGAAAAAGAATTGGTGCTTCTATTAACATCATCTTAAGCTTGTCAAACTCTTCTAACATCTATAAACCTAAACAAACTTGTTATCTTTCCTTAGTAGATAGTCATAGGTGCTACTATTAAAGAGAAACCTTCGACAAACCATTTGTAATACCTTGCCAAACCAAAGAAACTCATGATCACTGTGGTATTCTTGAATGGTTTCCACTCTATAACTACAACAATATTACTAGATCAACATGAATCACCTATGTAAAAGCTATGTGCCCAAGAAAAGACACTTTACTAAGTTAGAACTCACACTTGCTGAGTTTACTATAAAGCTTTTTATCTCTCAAAATTTATAAAACTATTCCCATATGCTATTCATGATCCTATTTACTCTTTCTAGTAAACCAAAATGTCATCGATAAAAACCACTACAAACTTGTTCAGATATTGTTTAAACACATGATTCATCAGTTCCATAAAAGCCACATGAGCATTGATAAGCCTAAATGGCATTATTAAGAACTCATAATGGCCATATCTCATTTTAAAAGTTGCCTTTAATACATTAAACTCTTTCACCCTCAACTGATAATATCTAAAACTCATATCAATCTTAGAAAACACTCCAGCTTCTCTAAGCTAATGAAGTAGATCATCTATTCATGGCAAAGGATACTTTTTATTTATGTCACTTTGTTTAGTTGCTATAATCCATATATAACCAAAGATAACTATCCTTCTTCTTAATAAATAGAACTAGTGGTCCTAAGGTGACACACTTTATCTTATAAAGCCCTTACAAGCAGCTCTTCATGTTAAATCTTTAACACTTTCAACTCTACTGGAGGCATCTAAAATAGAGCTAACGATATCAAAGCAATGCTTGGTAGAACCTTAATATAGAATGTGTTCCCATTTTTGTGGCAAACTGAGCAACTATTAAGGAAAAACATACATAAACTCTGACATAGCTAGCATAAAACTAGGATCTAACTTAACTCTACAAGTACCACATACATGAGCCAAGAAAGCTCGACAACCCATCTTCAATATATATCTCTCTATCATAGGTGATATGACATTAGACAAAAAAATCTCTCCTCTCACCCACAATTATGATCCTAAACCTATCTTCAATCGTAAGGGTTATCTTCTTTAACTTGTAATTTACCACTGCTTGATACTTAGATAACCAATCTATGCCTAATATCAAGTCAAACTCATCAAATAATAACTCGATGAGATCAGCTAAAAACTTGTGCCTTTGTATAATGAAATGACACTCTTTATAAACCTTATTTGCTGTAACATGCTGACTATGGACTACTAACCAATATCTCTAGGTTAAGAAACTCATAATTGAGCCCTCGATCTTATGCTGGTGCTATACATAAATATGAATGTGTAAACCTCGAATCTATCAAAGCTAAAGTAGGTGATTCAAAGAGAAGAAAAGTACTAGCAATGACATTTGGTGTATTAGCATCCTCTTTAGCTCTAATGGCATACTACCTAGCAAAAGCTCTATGCTTAGCTCTAGACTCTACTCTATCTCTTTGAGCACCCTCTGCTCTCTCTCCTCAATATCACTTTTGGTCTTTAATGGAAACTTGTGCATATCTTTATCTACCATAAGCTATCTTTAGACAATCTCTAAAAAAATAATCTGGCAATCCATAAAAAAAAGCATACTCTTAGCTTCAGCTTCTAACATCTCTTTTATGTCTCTTATGGCAAGTTTAACACTAAGGGATCTAGCCACTATTAGCTATAGAAATTAGTGTACAGGTTGCCTGAGTTTGTTGCCCAGCCTTACCCTTGTTGCCCTGCACTATCCTTTGAGACTAGCCTCATTTTTGTGTCTATTAAAGTGCCCCTAACTAATTCCCCTTAAACTTCTTATTCAATTTCTAAACTACATTAGAAGCTCTCTAACTAAATGGCCACTTCTTCATATAGAATTCTCTCTTCACTCTTTATACTCCCTTAATAAAGTGACAAACTAAAATAACCTTTCAGAACTCTCGAATCTTTATTAGAACCACTAGTGACTTGAGGTCTATATGTAATCCATTCTTGAATCTCTTGCCTTTGTTAGCCTCTATGGAAATGGTCTCCTTAGCATACTGACTAAGCATGCTAAAGTCCTTGCTTGAGATCTATAAATTATTGTCTTCTATCATCCATATAATCTTCAGTAATATAATTCTTACGGAACTCTGATAAGAAAAACTCCTATGTCTACTTATCCTCTTACTTATATTCTATTAGGTCTTCTCACTATTTTGATACTTCTTCCTATAGCAATGAAGTAGCACAGATCAACTTCTACTCAAAGGTGCATTGCATCTGCTTTATTATCTTCTCAATATAGTCTAATCAATACTCTACCTTCCTAGGCTCTACCATTCCTTCTCCCTTGAAATCCTTGGACTCCATATTTTTAACTCTCTTAAGGTATTTCTTTTAGAGAGCTAAAGGAACCTCTAGCATCAATGTTAGTAGTGGACCAGTAGCTATAACATGTCTTAAGTGTTATAGCATCTATTACTAAAACTCTAGCAGCATTAAAGCGATAGGTGATACTTGCTGTACCATACTACTAAATAAGGATGTAACCTTATTATACTCTTGTCCCACAGACATGGAAACTTGACTTTTGACTTTCTTATCTTGGTGTGGTGCATGAACACTCTTTTTATCTATAGATAAGTGAACAATTCAAAAGCCGTAATATCATAAATTTTATGATGCATAAACTTAACTAAAAGCACTCGTATATTGCCTAAGAATGCCTCAACTAGAGCTCTGATACCACTAAATATTACACCCCTTACTTGGTTTGGACATTAGCTGATTATTGAACCAATGTAAGGAATGTGCACACAAATAGATTATTAAACTCTTTACATGTTAACTAAATCTTAAAATATGATTAAATCATCTATAACAAAACATTTATTTTATAAAAATAGTAGTTTACTAAAAAAGTTTTAAAAAGTAGTTGCTTTCCATATTTGGCAGTCTTTGTGTCAAAAAGCCGATAGCCTAACGGTTGTATCGGGACACTATGGCAAATATGAATAGTAACTTATAATATCAAAAACACTTTTATAAACTTTTTCTCATTATTTTCATCTTTTATGAGACTTTCGATCATCCCAAAGCCATAATCAAATTAACATCTCAACAATTACATCAATATATCAACATTTAATCATCATAAATCAAAATTAAGCATTAAATTAATTTTTAAAACTTTAAAAATAAAAAAATTAACATTTCATCTAGTTTAGGCCCCTTTTCCTATAAATACATAATTATAAGTGCAATTTGACTATACATTTTAAAATTTAGATCAACATATAGAAAAAGAATCTTCGACTCATTGAAACTTGATGATCTGAGGCTTCTACACAAATTGTCACCTTACCTATGCATTGCAAAAACAAATGATGCACTAAGTAATAGCTTAGTGGTGTAACTGATATATCTTGCTTAAAATGCCAAATAACATCATACTATATTATGTGTAATATAAACTTCACTATCTCCCATATTACGCAACATTAATCATAATATGTACAAATGTACAAGCATGGCATAAGATATTTGCATATCATATCATAATAGTCATTCATCAATAAATCATCCCATATGTCATACAAATATGTTCATTAATTATTATGGTCCATTTATTAGAGCCCATACTTAAGAAATAGTAACACTATGGATAACGAAGTATCAGTGGACCACCTAAGCCCTCTAAACCATATAGGCCGTATATGTATTCAACCCGAAGGTCATCAAGTATCGGACCAGAAGGTCAAAACATAAAGTCAAATCATCAACATGTATTAGACCAAAAGGTTAGAAATAAATAAACTCGAAGGTTCATGCATCACAACCTAAAGGCTATGAAGGTACTAAAATACCTTAGTAGCTACTATAGCTCCTAGCTGACCAGTCAACCTATCCTACGAGGATGTTTACTTGCATGGGCTATTAATCATTTACTTTTTGTTTAACTATATTAATGTTGCTTAATATTACTTTTAATTACATTAGTTTAGCCAACTAATAACTAAACTAGGCAAAACATGATTATAAACTCATTATATGATTATGGCATGCCATGCCACATAAATATGCCATGTTTCAAGTGATTATATGCATATGCTAATGGATACATTATATCATTATGATTTTGTAATTAATGCATTTCACATTTCCATGGCATTATTTTGCAATAATATATGCATATTGCTTATAAGCTCATATACAGAAATCACTGTATTCATAAATATGTCATTTGTATGCTATTTAAGCTTTCATCTCATTACATGCATGTCATATATATCATGATCATGCAATAGGCATAACAATAATTTAATATGCCACCAAAACTCAATATACAAAATTTATGGACCATATCATGCATTAAATTGTTAACGAATGCATTATCTCATTTATAATACCTTTCATGCCATATTTACCCATAGTATATTTTCTAAACACATTATTAATTCCATACACTTATTCATACGTAATTATCTATAATTAAAACATATATCAAGCATCATCAAAAGTTATAAGCCATTCAACATCACCATAAATACTTATATAAACATGCATTCTTTCACCTTATAGACCATATCACAATTAGAATTATTCTTCTTTATCCATATATTCATGCATATCCATAATATGCTCAAGGTCAAGAATACACATTCACATGTATATAAATTGGCCATTTAGTTATCTAGCTTTATACATCAAGGTCCAATAATATAATATTTTACATGCATATTTAATAAGTGTATTCACTCATATGTATCCATGTATGGTTATACAACCTATGTGACACTTATTGGTGAGACCTATATGTATAATCATACATATGGTGACCAACATACTCACTTAACCTATCATATGACCATTTTAGCCATAATGCTATCTAACCCTTCATAAAAACATTCGTCTCTTCATTCATCATTCCTTATATCCATATTGTCATTTACAATCATTCATGGTCATATTTCATACATATCACACTTTTAAGATGCATACATGCATATAAATACCAATCACACACACACACACAACCTCAAATGGCCTTTTTAGCCATAATGGCTTCCAAGGCATCCAAGCATTAATGACATGCATTCATTATCATAACTTATGTACACAAACATTAAACATCATACATTATGCACCTATCCTGTTCTTCATGCATTATGCACATTTACATATGCATACATGCAAGTCCGTACATCACATAATATTAACATTCATCAATTTTCACCATTCCAAGATGCAATAATTTCACTATCCATCACTATTAAATGCTTATCATTACATTAATTATGCATTAAATTTATATTTACCATTAATATCATAAGATGGAATAATGTGGAATTAAAAGGGCATAATTAAATTCATATAATTTACATCTATTACACATACTAAGAGAGTGGAAACAAACTTTTGAGGACTAATCACACCATGCTCTTACCTTCATCTTGGGTTTTTTCGATTTCTTCAAATACTTATTATAGATTTAATAAGTAAAAATTCATAATAAATCATATGGACAATAAAAATGAAAACTGATAACATATATAGACTCTTGGGCACTCGAGTGACCAAGGAAAATAATAGAATTCAAAAACTCATACTCAAAAAACTTTAAGTCACAATTTATCAAGGTAGAAAAATAGGCTAACCATTTGATTTTTCATGCAAATAGAGGTGGAATTGACTTTTAAGGGTTATAGAGGCTCAAAGTTGATGCTCGAATGGAAGAAACTATGTAAAACTAAATCTTGGAAGTGCAAAAATGGCTCATCCCTCTCTTTTTCTTGTGTTGGCAGTAAAAGGGTTAAAGGGGAGGAATATTCCTCCTTTGAAAACTTTGTTAATCATTTATACACCATGTGTAAATTTTTATTTTCAATCATTCATACCAAAAATCTAACATTTGAGAGATCCATAATAGTCTATAACTCAAGCATCAAAAGCCTTTAGAAAACTATGCTAACAAAATGTAAAAAAAAAAAATCGATTAACAACACAATTTTTATGATTACCTAATTTTAGTAAAAAATACTTCCCGATCTCAAAAAATTCCAATTTTAGTACCAACAAGCTAGTTAGATTTTTTGAGTATCAGGTTGTTTTAGTCTTAAAACTTTTTGAGCAAATTTTTGAATATTTTATAGTTCAGTTAAAACTAAGTCACTATTCAGGTGACACTGCTACAAGACTTAACTATATTTTTTAACCACCTAAATGACTTTATTTTAACATCAAATTTCACCCATATTTATGTTATAATTAATAATTTCATTTAGTAAAATTAGTTCCCTCGGCGTTGAAAGAAAACTTTTCATGTCCTAGAAAGTACTATTCATAACACCAACATTTTCTAAGCATTACGAAGAAATACTACTCACTCTATAATAGTAAGAATGGATTACTCCTATGAAATGTTTGAAAAATGTGCATTGATGAGAAAAGTGAGATTTCATGGAGTGCCATTATCAATCATATTGGATTGTGACCCAAGGTTTGCCTTATGATTTTGGAAAAAGTTGCATAGTGCCTTAAGTACTCGAATTCATTTCAGTAAGACATTTTAACTACAATTGAGTGAAGTCATTCAAGTAACTTATAAGCTTATAGTGTTAAGAAATAATGAAGAATATTATACTTCTAATAGAACATGTTATATTAGGTGTTGGAAGATATGCTAAAGAGTTATGCTATAGAGTTTAAAGAAATTAGGATTGATGCCTCTCATTAGCTAAGTTCACCTATAATAATAGTCATCATTCAAGTTTATACATGGTGCTTTATAAAAGCATTATATGAAAATAGGTATATAAAACCTTCTTTTTGGAGTGAAATGAGTGAAAGTAAGCTTATAGTACAGATTTGATAAAAGATGTTGAGGAAAAAGTGAGAATTATTAGAGAGAGGCTAAAAGCTACATCCATTAGATAAAAGTCATGTGTAGACTTAATGTAAAAAGATATTGAATATCAAGTTGGTGATAAAGCTTTTCTCAAAGTGCTTTATTTCAAGAAAAAGGGAAAGTTGAGCACTAAGTTGCCTATAAAAGATAATAGAACATGTAGGCCCAATTTACTTTATCATTAGAGTTATAATAGATACATGATATGGTCCATGTGTCAATGCTACAATGATATAGAACTTATTCATCACATATGTTAGAAGCTAAGGACAGTGAAATCCAACCTAATTTAACAAATAAAGAAGAGCCAATGAAAATTCAAGCATATGAGGTCAAGGAGTTGAGGAATAAGATTATACCACTGGTAATAGTATTATGGACACATACAAAAAAGAAAGAAGCTTCATAGGGAAGTGAGGCTTAAATGAGGTACCAATATCCACATTTATTTTATCTAGGTACGATTTTGATGACAAAATTCTTTAGAAGGGGAAGAACTGTAACACCTAAAAATTTTAAAGATATAAAAAGTACTTACTAGGTTATGAATAGTGTTTCCCAAGACTTAGTAGCATTAATTTGACTTTGTGATAGTAATAATTATAAAATAATTATGAGCAAAGTTTGAAGTAAAAACAAGGTCATTTTGTTGGTTAATAACAAAAGTAAATATCTTATGACAGTCTAAAATGAACAGTAACCTAGTTAGGGGCTAAACAAAAAATTCTACATTTTTTATCAAATTGACCCAAAAATTAAACAAGCTAGTACTTCAATAATTCAAGAAGTTTATTAAAGTTGGAATAGGAATTTTTTAAAGTCAAAAAGGTTTAATAAAAATTAAATGTGGAAAAATAAGGGTATTATGAAATATAGAAATTTTAAGAATTTTAAATAGCACTTTATTTGATGTTAGATGGCACTGTACCAAGTGATTAATAGCCATTGAATTTTCATTTTAAGAAATAATAAATCGCAACCCTTGGATAAAAAAGAACATTTAATCTTTAGGATTCAAGATAATAATATATAAAGAGAAAGTGGAGGGGAGAGAGTTTGTTTTTCCAGCATCCTCTTTCTCTCTTAAACCCAATGGCATGTTTTGGAGGAAATCCT
>CANXYI011239041.1:0-12408 GCA_948208565.1 Hura crepitans | reverse complement strand
TGTATTCATAGGCAAAATGACAACTCAAGCCTCTCGAGGTAAGGAGAAGGCTTAGGCCAACTTTGGGTGTCCCATACGACCTTATTGGATATATGTAATCACTTTAATTTGCCTAAAATTTTCATTTCATCCATTAATTGCTTTATGTCCATATTAGTAATAAATGGTATTAAATGCATAAAAATACAATAAATGATATAATTGTAATTTATGATGAATGGAATGATAAATGCATGAGATAAGATGGTTTAAAGTGATTATGAGTGATGAAAATTGGCAAGAATATTGATATGGAGTTTATTAATGCATTATGCAAGTTAAAAACCATTTATGCCATATTGTGTATCATATGCCTAGAAATACATGTGTATGGTTATTGTATGATTCGAACATATATAATGGATGTAATGTATAAGAAAGTGCCATTAAATGACTTGATATACATGTGTGCGACATTGTGCCTACTTAAATTGATAAGCACACTAATGTGTGTGTGGATGTTCTTATCGATTAGAAAGTATCATATATGCATGAATGTGATGTGCCAATATGCTTAAAATGAATTTTTGACATATAATGGATATATATGTGTTATAAAGGCATAAAGAGGCAATGTGTGACCATTTGAATACGGATATTGGAAAATGCCATGAAATAGTTGTTTGAGTTGATTTTTGTGTTTTTATGTGACATATTGATAGGTTATGTTTTGATGCCATTACACCTCAAAAATGAATCCTACAGGTGTACTGGACATCGATAACCTAAGTTGGCCAAGTGTGTATGTGTAGGCCATGTAAAGGTACAACGAGGCCAATGGTGTTTTTAATTAATATTATATTATAAAAAGGAGAAATTGGTTAATATGACACATAATGACATGTTTAGTGATGTCTATATAGTTAGATGACTTAGTTTGGATAAGTTGATCGGTTAACTATGATTTGTAGTGGTTGTTGACGTACCTTTGGGTTTGAGACCTACAGGTCATTGATTTACATGCTAATAGGCATGAGAGCCTTTAGGCCTAAGTTTGATTATGCATTTGAGGATGTGAAAGCCTTCGGGCCTAAGATTATATGCTAATGGGTATGAGAGCCTTTGGGCCTAAGATTTATATACCTAAGGGTATGAGAGCCTTCGGGCCTAAGTGATATGCATGTATGGATATGAGAGCCTTTGGGCTTAAGTAATACATATCTATGGATGTGAGAGCCTTCGGGGCCAAGTATGTATGCCTATGGGTACGAGTGCCTTTAGGCCTAAGTAATTCCATTATCCATTCTTGGTTAGTTGTCTTATTGATATGGGTTTAAGTTAAACAATTAAAATGGCTTAAAAATGTATAATTTGAGATTATATGTTAAGTGGCACTAATATGTGACATATGAACATAATGAGGTCAAATGACTCAAAAATGGTCTTAAGGTGTATAAATGTGTTTATTTTCATTCATATGGTGATAAATGGTGATTATATGTTAAAACAACTCAAAATATTAATATGGACAGTTATGACATGCATATATGAGTTTATGTGTGCATAATGGCAATTATGACCGAAAAACATGTATGTCATTATTCTTTGCAATGTATGACTACAGTATGGGTTCTTATAATTGCTATGATGATAATATGATATATGTTGTGCCTTATGGCCTATAAATGATTATTACATGAAGTTTGTGATTTTTGGGAATATTTGATATTTAAAGATCATGACTTTATGTATATAATGCATATATTAATTAAATTGTGATTATTTGATGTTCATATAATGCCTTAGTAATTATGCTATCAAAATGCATTGTTTATGCTTGAAATGTGTAAGTTTACACATAAGACATCGTAATTGCATGTTTGTGATTTTAAAACCAAAAATGGCTTGTGTTGCATATATATATGTAAGGACATGCTAAAACTAACCTCTTTATAAGTTAAAGTGATTACAACACTAAGCAAAAGCTTAGTGCATTACTTGTTTACAATGCGTAAGTAATAGGGTAGCAAATTAGACCCAAAACTTTTGCATATCAGGAGACATAAAGATAAGTATTGCGTGGGTAACTTTTTTTTTACTCTTTTTGTAATAGTGAAGTGATGTAAACATAATGGTTGATAGTTAGTGTGCTCTTGTGATCCCGGAGGGATTGGGTCTAATCTGTATTTTGTAGTTCATTTTTGTATCAAATATATGATTTTTATTTTTCTATTTCTCGCATGTTGTGTGATGATTATTGAGTTTGCATGTGAGAATGTTAGATATGGAGAGCCTGAGGCTCATTGTGTTTGTGTTGAGTTAGAGGGTTAAGAGGACCTATTGGATTGGAGATGAGTTAATTGATTATATAAAAGAGTTTTTAAATAGGTAAAAATTTAGGAAAGTGTCCTGGTACAGCTATTATGCTGCCAAAATTTTGACACGATGACCTTAATATTTATCTTGATTTGCATGCCAGAAAGGTTTTTGATGTTTTACCTCATATTTGAGTCAAGAAATGTTTTCTTGTATAAAATTTTTAAATTTTAAGTGATTTTGGATAACGAAACTAGATATCATTTTGCATGCACACGTCCCCTGTTCGGATCTGGTGTACGGATCTGGCAAAGAGTGCCACAGTTTTTCTTTTTTTATTTTTTTTCTTTCTATTAGGTTACAAACTATTAAATTTATCTTATAGGAATAAATTGATAAATTTAGTAGCTTTTGCTTGATTGTGCAAGGGTTCTTGCTATTAAAAGGGTGTTGTATTAGTCTGGGAGATTAGGTATAAGTTTGTTAGACTAAGAATGTATGACAATTTAGAAATTAAAAGAAATTTGGTAATTTTGGGTAAGAATACCCATTTGAATGGCATATAAGGGCTTGGATTCTCATGGGATTAGGTTATAAGTTAAGTAGCAGTAGTTAATGTGGTTGTTTATTGTAGTTTATAAAAATGGCAAATGGTGACGTGGCAACTATAGCTGTTGTCTACATAATTTGTAAGAGTAAATGGATTTAGGGGTTTAAGTTGAATTCTTCTAAAGTACAATATATTGATATTGATTTTATGGTTTAAGTAGCAATTATCAATATTAATTTAAATGGTATGGCATTTGGGAACAACAAAAAAGGGAGGCTAAATTATGGATAGCGACTGTTGAAATTTTAGCAAAAAGGCAACATGTTAGTTAGCAGTATTTTCACGAGAGAAAATCAAATGAAGGATTTCTATAGCATATGAAAGAGGCCAAACTAGAGAATTCAATAGAGGAAAGAAAGAGATTAAGCTAAAAAGTTAACAACATATGGATTACTAACTCAAAACTGAACTGCTGAAAATTTACAACATAGGATGAGCGACCAGCTGCTATGAGAAATTAGCTGGTGAGTTTGAGAGCAAGGTTAAAGTAATGTGAAGGGGATATGTAGTTACTACATTTTAGGATAACTTGAGCATTTGGATTTGATAGTGGTTAAGAGGTTTTTTTTAAGCCCATTTGTAAGTATATCTAAGTTTAATTTTACTAACTTTAAATTAGATATATGATGTATATATGCCTATAGATATGCACATATGTAAATAAAATAAATGATTAGATGTAGTAGAGATACATGTTAGCTTAAATGATGATAGGTTTTGTAAAATATATAGTCACAGTTAGAAGAAAACTAAGATAAAGCTTTGTGTGTGCATGTGGTGGTAGAAGTGTGAAATGTAATAGATGATTGTGTAATCAACTCAATAAGCATATTTAAGCTAAGGATAAAGGCTATTAGCTATTTATTAATTAAGTATAAGTTTATATTGATAATCATAAATGCTAAAATATTGAGTGAACCTTTGGTGCATGTATATTCTTTGGGTTATTCATATGAAACATATAGGTAATCACCCGAATTTCTATATAAATATGATTAAAGTGTCATAAGTGTATTTAAGATGCTTAAAGATATGCTAGAATGTAAATGATGATTTCAAGTATACATGTAGAATACTTATGTAAGCTTGAGTAAATTGCAAGTTAGGTTGAAATAGTTATTATGTACATGTAAACAACTGAATGGACTATCATGTAGGAATAATAATGAAACCAAGAAAATTTGATATGAATTAACAATTTGTATGTGTAAGGCTAGTTAAATGGCCATATCTTTATTGCTCTTAATGAGTAAGAGATAATAATATTAAGATTTGAGTGTATGAAAGTACTATTATAGTTATATGAAACAAGGTATGTTTCTTTATGCTTATAATTATAAAGTACGTATAATTTGATTACCACAAGTAATATGTGTAAGAAGGTAAAATGTATGTACATGTGAGGTAGTCAAATGGCATGTTGCATATTCATAGGAAATGTGTTATAAAGTGATGAGAAAAAAGTTATGAAATGGTATGTTATGATCAAGTTTTGATATATGTATTTGTTGAGGTAGAATATGGCAATGTTTTGACATGATTATGTGTTATACTATAAGCATGGGTTTATATGTGTAAGTGAAATATGAATTACATGTTTAATGACTAAATGGCCTATAAGTGGAAAATGATGTTTCTTTATAAAGGTATGATGCAAAAAGGCCATATATATGTGTAAAAGGATATACGTAATGCAAATGGAAAATCATGTGAATTGATGATGTGCTATGGGGTAATAATTATCAATTGTAAAGTATTTAATGCATATTGGTTTAAGTATGTAAATAAGAGTACATATCATATACCATTATGAGCTATATTGCTTGATATAAGTTTGAATAGTGTTTAAATGTGTTAATTGATATATATAAGTAGTTTTATGCTTAATCAACCTTGTTTATAGTCAAGAAGCATACAAAGAAGATAGGAACCTTAAAAAGGCCTAAGGAGGTAAGAATTCTATTTTTTTTATTATACTTGATAAATGGTACTTTATGTGTGTTGTGTTAATATTACTATGCTATTGGGGAATAGTAATGATATTAAGAAACATGATAGTAATGCATGCTTTAAATATGATTATTATCATGATATGAATGTGTATCTAAGTGTGTGTATGATGAAATGCAAGATGATATGAGTGCTTTTAAGGTATGATAAATGGGAAAACATAATGTTAAGGTCATGGCTGAATGGCCTAATAATGACTATATAGGTGATTGAGACACTAATTGATATACTTATGTGATATGGTTACATAATGGTAACGTAAGTTATGAATCTAATAAAATTCAAGTTGGTTGTCTAAGATGTTGGCTATGTATGATAATGACATTAAGGTGTATATAATAACAAAAAGGCTTTAATTACCCCATTTGGTCATGCGTTAGTCAAATGACTTGTGAAATCTATATAAATCACATTAAGTATGTGAAATATAATTAAAAATGGTGATGGCTTAAATGAGTAAACAACCTAGATTGGATAGGTTGATTGTCAACTAGGGAGATTAGCAGCTGCTAGGGCACTTTGATGCTTATTTTTAGGCCTTCGACCATCGTATAGGGCTTCAGGTTAGTGTATTAGACCTTCATAGTCACCGTTAGATCTTTGTGGTCACTATCAAACTTTTGGGTCACCATAAAACCTTCATGGTCACTAATTCCCATTATCTAGTTTCAAGCACATGTCTCTCAATGTATGGGAAAAACAAATGTAATTGTAAGATTTAAGAAATTTAATGCATGTAAATAATGGTCATGTAAACAACTTATGTAATAATGTGTCATATGCATGTGTGGTTTTTGATGCTTATATAAGTTATGATATTAAGCTTGCATGCACATATATATGACCTCTTTACACTATGTATGCCTTTGTTTATGCTAAAACTATTATGAATGTGTGATACATTATTTGATTATATTTAATTCTTATTGTTATAGATATGTTTATGCCATACATTTTATAGTGTGTTAATAATGCATAGGTTGAGATAATAACTTGATATATGGTTTCTCATTATGGAAATTTTCTATATGTCTAATTATTTATGACAAATCAACATTTTTTGTGTATAATTCATGAATCATAATCCTATAGCATAATAAACATGGATATACTACTAAGTAGTGTTGCTTGGTGCATCATTGTTGTGTTATGATGCACAAGTTCTCTTGAATTGAAGTTATGCAGTAGAAGCTACTTGACATTTGCATTTGAGGATAATGACATGTGAAGAATATTTGTATACTAGATCTTCTTAATGTATAAATGAATAAAATTTGATATATTTATATATATAAAGCTTATATGTATTTTGTAAATGAGCTTTGAAACTTATAAAGTTTATGTTATGGTGTGTATTTGATTAAGCATGGTTTTGTAACACTTGAAAGACTTCTTAGTATGTTGATGAAGGATACATAATAAGTGATGGTTATGTATGGTAATGGTAGATATGAATTTGATGATTAGTAATAAGTTATAGATGATATAAAATGTACTGGATATGGATGCATTTCTTATGTATGTTTTTTATGATGATATAGAGGTTGTGAGTTATGAAATCATAAGGATCAGAGAGGCTTGTGATATGATGTGTGTGTATATAGAAGTGTTTGTCTTATAGGTTTTAAATTTGTAATAGTCTCACCGGATAGCTATTATGCTGCTAAATTTTTAACACAAGGACCTTAAATAGTTTAACCAATTATATAGCTTTTTTGTGTGTGATTAATGAGGTTTTAAGCTCTATAGGTTTTAAAGAAAAATTTTTTAATAACCTAGATAGAATGAAGTTAGATTTCAGTTTGTGACATTCTTTATTTGGTTTAAAGACCAAACTATATAAAAGGCATCACACTTTACATAGACAATACATTAAAGATTAAATCTAAGCATTATTAGACTTAGATATACTTACCTCAAAGATAAAAAAACACTATTAGTTCCATCAAATTCTTCTCTCATACACCTAACTCTTCAATTACATTTATATGCCTTCCTTGCATTTGTACGACACCTAAAAATGGAATACTATAGAATGCTATTAAATTCAAATACTCAAACTACCATGAGATGTAGTAGTAACTCATCCCTCTTCTTTGTTGTAAAACCTTAATTCGCTCAACCTTCCTACTTCCTATTCAAGTTTGAATTTGTCCTCCACTTCTACTGCTACCCCCACTTAATCTCACACTATCATTTATTAGCCTATAGCAAAAAAATTTATGCTTATACATACTCTTATAGTAGCTGACTATACAACAATTATATCAAAACAAACTAAACAAAAGGACAAATTAGGATGTCAATTTTCTAATCACAAAGATTGACTCACTTTCCCTTAAGTTTACCATAATTCACCATGAAACCATTGTTTTTAGTGCATCAAAGACTATGTAATTGAACCAACAACCACTGAGATTTACACCAAACAAATATAAAAGCCAGAAAACTCTAAAATAATTAAGAATTTGCACTTTTATTCTACAAAAACCTAAATTGTTGTTATCTCCTATCACTTGCAGTGGCAATTCCTTACACCTTTGATTTAACCATTTTCAATTGCATTTTTTGTACAATATGAATCCCCTACTTATTCATGAGCTGAAATCCCTTGCTACCTATTTCTTTACTTTATTGACTCGCCCCTTTTTATCTTAAAAAGATTGGATTTCTTGTAAGAGCAAGGGACAAAGTTCTCGATCCTCCATTGAGCTAATCTAGAGATGGTCTCCACCTTGAATCTACTGCTATGGCCAGTTCTCTTTTGTAGTGATAAGCAATATCATCTCCTTAAGGGAAAATTGAGAGTAGAGATGACTTATTATTTTTAAGCTTTTTGATCAAATTCTTTAAAATAGATGACATAATTCTATTTTGCCTCTTTTTTTTATAAATTTCTAGCTTACATCATTATCCTTTTTTTTTTGTTTTCATTCAATAAGTTTGTCATTCTCCTTTATTTACACATATACACGTGTACACATATCCTTATTCTCCTTATTTTATTATTAACTAAATTCCCCTGATATCCAAAAATTCCAATTCTTGTTCCATAATTCCTTTTGGAATATTTGACTATCAGGCTGTGGAATTCCTAAGTCCATCTAAGCAAAATCATTAGAATTTTTGTTTAGCTTAAAATAATATTGGTCTACCATAAAATCTTCATTTCTAAGAATCCCTTTATGGCTTCATTTTTATTCCATATTTTATCCATAATAATTTTATAATATTTACTTCCCTCTTGTTTAATTGAAGAATTTTAGGTCTCTAAAAATACTGTTCATTTTCTCAGGATTTTTAAAGGTTACAGAGCTTGTATTTAAATGACTTTAGATGAGTGTAGGGTTTAGTGGGACCAATAATTGTTAGGTTGAGCTTTTCATTTTGAGGATTGTTAATATTTTTGCTAATTGCTGGATCATTTCCTTGATTTGTTGTCTAACCTCTTATTGGAATTGATTTTCTTTACCCTTAAATCTTGGTCGAGTTTTCTAAAAATAGTTTAAACAAGTATGTCTTTTAGGTGCCTAAAAATTACTTCGTTTAATGATTCTCTTTTTTTATTTAAAAATATGCATTTATTTTTTTTAGAAATGAATGAGTATCCTTAATATTTACAAAATATGCATAAATTTGAAAGTGTATTTACATGATTTTTGTTTTTAAAGGTTTTTATAATGTGATGTATTTTCATGTATGTGGCACTTTATATAGAAGGTATGGATTTATTTATAAAAGATTATCTAAATGTCAATGCGAGAATTAAATGTGAAGTTGAAAAAAATAAAAGAAATGGGGTTTTTAAATCTACTATTATTGATAAAGATACCAAATAAAATAGTATTATTTTTTTTATCATGGTTGACAATATATAATTTAATAACTTTATCACATTGCACATCATTACTGATAGCAATAGCAGAGAAAATTGAATATATTCGAATTAGTGCTGACACTTTTTTTAATTAAAATAATTTTAATTAAAGTAATAAATAGAGACAAAGAAAGAGAATGGGTAATCAATAAGTGCACGTATTGAAATGCAATGAAAATTATGCAATCGACCAAAGGGTAGTTTCTAAGGTTAATCATTTCTTCTAGAGAAGGTAGGTGACTATAGCTTTATTATGTAGGTTCAAGTTCTATTCTATAGGTAAGAAATATACATCTTGGTTTTGGGTTCCAAACTTTTGGTCATCTTGCTATCATCTAAACCACACTAGCATATGCTTAATCACATCAATACTGATAGAGGGAGGGTTTGGTTGAGAACTTTTCATAGCCTATTACTAGATACCTTTACTTCATCCTCATCGTAGGTCTAAAAATTGGAGAAAGGTTAATACTGACCCGAATTGTTTGTGAAATTGTGCTAATGTTATAAAATTTAATTTCATGACATATATTCAACTTGTGAACAATAATTATAATCAAACAACATAAATCATACACATATATAGATCCAAAAAAAATTAAAGTCCTTAGTGGAGTCACTAGCTATATTTAACCAATTAAAAAATAAATTAAAATAAGCTAGGAGTTATCACCAATTTTACTGAGTGTAATTGACACTAAATATTGGCCTACATTTATTAGGTTTAGGGGTCATTATACGAATAGGGAAGGTGTTAGACACCTTACCTCATCCTTAATTATGATATGTTACGATATGATATATTTTTACTTCTTATTCATTAATTAGATCAATGCTAACTCATGTTAATATTTTATTATGAATTGATATTTTAAGAGTCAATATTGCTTCCAATTCCTATACTTGAAAATATATGCCAACCTTTCTACAACTTAATTTTTTGAGAGATTTAAAAAAGAAAAGTTATGTATGATATTTAGTTTGTATATTTGATGCAGTCGATTTTCATCTTATTATGTTTTGATAGCCACAATTGAAGTAAGAACTATTACATGCCATCATTTTATGAATTAGTTTATTAATTTAAAGTTTGATTATTTTCAATATAATATCTTATAAATCTTTGAATATTCATTAGGATGTAGAAGGATAACATTATTATTATTTTCTATTGATTAAATAGATTTTGTATTATCTCAATCAGGTTAATTCACAATTTTACAGTTCTTATCACTAAATTTATATTTTTAGAGTTAATACTAACTCATAGAGAAGCTAATAATTATTTTTAATAATTGATGAGCTTTAATTTTTTTTTTTAATTTAGAATCGATACTAACTCCAATTTTAAGGTTTTACCTCTAAGTGACTTTATAATGTGATCTTATATGAATGAATGGAAATTCATTTTTAACATGTATACTTTTATAATCTTTTATAATGATTTAATTCTCATAAAAATAATTCACAACTTGTAAAATTTTTATTTCTCAAGAGAAAATTTATTGATTCAAGGTAATGAATTTAACATATCATATCATACAAATTAGACTATATTATTTACCAACTTATTCAAACCTTTTAAATAATGTGAATTATATTTTAATGTTAACTAATTATCTTCCTCCTTACATAATTACTACTCTTTTTTTTTATGTGAACCTATTTATCTATCTTTTATTATATAGCATTTTACTCTAATTCATTTAATTTAAATAATTTATATACCTCTTGCTAAAAAGATATACATTAAAAAGGACTTATTATTTACAAACCTTTTGAATAATTATTTAATTTAGAATAATTAATTATTTTCTTTTTATTATTTTTATTAATTTTGAAATTATTTATTCTTGAGATTATTTTTACACTAAGTATTTTTATAAATTTAATTAATAATTCAACATTCTTAGATTTTGGCATTATTATTATTTATTACTATTTTTTAACTTATATATAATAATTATTCTTTAATTGATAATCAAAAGGATATTAACATTGTTCCTAAAATTGTATTACTAATAGATTACAAACTCTGTTACTACAATATTTTATTTACTTAATCTACTTGAATATTTTATTTAGAATCTTTAATCTTTAAAGCTTACTAATTATGATAAAAATAAAAAAAATAAGAAAAGAAGAGTTTAACGACCAAAAATAAATTTTAATTATAATCAGTAGAAAGGAAAGATGAAATTATAATTCTAGTCCACGAGTTTAATACTTTTATTTTAAACTCAATACTGAATTGACCGTAATGCCTCTTCTAGAACATTCTCTCTTTTAAAAATTGTCAGGGTAAATAGGCCTTTTTGTCCCAAAACCTAGGTAAAAATTCTTTATTTTCTCTCTTTTCCCTCATTTCTACATATTTTCCTATAATGGCTCACAAATCCTAAGTTCGTGAATAGTACTTTCAAGTTGCAAATAGTGCTCTCAGGGCCCACCTAGGGTATGAATAGTGCAAATTAGATTTTTGGAAAGTACAATTTATGAATAAGGTGTGATTGAAATATGAAATCAAAATAAGATTATTTTGTGGTTGAAATGTCGAAAATAAAATCTAGGTAATAGATAAGCAAATAGGATGAAATAATAAATAGTGTTAGAATTAAAAGAAAATTAATTAGGTTAATTAATCAAGGTTTTAACTAACTAAATGAGAATTTGACCATTTAATTTAGGGATTAAAGAATGAAAAGAGATATTTACAAATGGCCAAATCATGGCTTTTGATTTTTAAAAATATAAAAAGGGAGAAAAAAATAAGGAAAAAGAAATTTCCTTTATCTTCTCACCTCCCATGGTTGAAAGTTTCTTTCTTCTCTTCTCTCTCCTTTTCTTTGTTAATCCACCAAAGCAAAGACACAAATCTTATAAGTAAATTGGGGGAAATCATGGGTTATGCATGTTCTTCATAGGAATTTAAGGATTTTAGGTGGATTATATGATTAAAGCTTAAAGAATTTAATGGTAAGTACCCTTTTTCTCTCTCTCTGTTACTATAACTTGAGTGTCTAAGATTTGGGGTGGGGTGTGGGAATTGGTTGGGTGAATTTATGACATTGAATGGTGATTTATGCCTATGATGTAAAGCTTAAATTTCTTAAATAGAAGGAAGTCCATAGTGGCTAAAACTATAGAAGACCAAAGAAAGGAGTTTTCTACTTTTTAAGGAATCTACATAGGAAGAAAAGTTAATTTTGGAGTTAGATTAAAGGTATGTGCTTTCAATATGGATTTTCCCTAAGTGAAATTTGTTATGTATAGTTAGAGTTTCTAGAATTGATGTAATATTATGAAATTTAAATAGGAAATGTGATTATATGTTGGAATAGAAGTTTAAAATTATGATTAAATGCTTGAAGAGCAAATTTTAGATAAACTTTATATTTTGGCCAAAAAGACATAATGAGAATTTCATGATTATGATTAAAATTTCCTTTTTGTACTTGACTTGAGTATAAAAAAATGGATAATTAGCATGAAAATGACATTGTTAATTAAATATAATGAACCTTAATAAAAAAGCAATTCTTGGCAAAAATTCATTATTATAAGGGAGTAAATAACTAGTGTTCTAAGATATACTTAAATTAACTAGAGTTTTCTA
>CANXYI011238954.1:0-10068 GCA_948208565.1 Hura crepitans | reverse complement strand
ACATCTAACAAACTTTTAGGGAATGTAATAAGTTAAAGGGGAATTAAAGTCGACCCAAAAAGGTGAAAGCTATTCAAGAAATGCTTACGCCTAAGGCTGGAATCGAGATTAAAGGATTCTTAAGGAAGCTCCAATATATTTCAAGGTTTATTGTTAAGCTCACATTTATTTATGAACCTATTCTTAAGTTATTAAGGAATAATCAATTAATACAATAGATAGACGAATGTCAGGAGATGTTTAATAAAATTAAGGCTTATGTATTGTCACCCTTTATCTTATAACCACTGCAGCTTAGGAAACCTCTGATATTATATTTGATGATAGAAAAAGAAAAAGTATATGCAATGCTTACATAAAATGATGAGAAAGGACAAAAGATAATGGCTACTTTTGGTCGTAATATTTATAATCCTTTTTACAATATTCTAAAATTTTGCCATGCCTATTTTGGTTGCAAAATGTCACTAATTAATTCCAATTGTAAAATTTTATATTTATTAATTTTTCCTAGCTTTCTTTATTTCTAATCAACTAATATCCAAATATCTTAATGCTATCACACATGTAAATCATTTATTCATACACATAAAAATAAATAATAATAATGTTATAAATCAAATTAGATATCAAACTTACATTATAAAAACTTAACATCAATATATGCATCATTCTCAACATAAAATGTACATTCTAAATATCAAAAGTAAATATCAATATCAAAATATTATCGCATGCATAAAAATGTCTACTATGGTGGTATGCAATTATGGCAACATTTTTAGCACCAATATAATCATATGGCTGAGAAGTACCCATACAACATAGTCACTGACTCATTTTCAAGAATCTACACTAAGAAAAGATAGATCAATAGCACAAAGTTGTGAAGCTTGTTTTTTCCAATATGTTATTCAGGTGGTAGAAATAATTCTAAAATTTTTGATACACTATAGAACAAAAAAAAATGAATTTGAGTAATTGTAAAATAAAAATTCTTAGATATAAGAAGAAAAAAGAATTAAAAAAATAAGAGTCTGTGTTGACTTAAAAAGGGAAAAGAACGACATAATAAACATTTAAGGAGTAATGCAACGTTCCACAATAGGTCCAAAAACATATATTAAAGGAAGTGTTAAATAATAAAATCAAGCTTAAAGTACTTTTTTTTTATGTAAAAAGGTATGTTTTTATTAGAAAATTGTAAAAAGTAATTTAAAAAATTGAGAAATTTTTATAATGTCCACACTTATGTCATCTCAGGTCATTTCTTTAATAGAAACCAACTGAAGCAAGTTATACTTACTCATATTATCCCATTTGTAAATGATCGGATTCTCAAATCAAAACTAACAAAAAAAATTTTACATTTTAATTAATGCTTTAGTAAGTATGTGTGGCAAACTCTTGCCACGTATTTTAAGTGGCCATAAAACTAAGTGCTTATTAAATTGGCTCTCAAGAGTGGATGTCCTAAGACCTAAATTGGCTTTCAAGAGTGGCTAATTGATCAAATTGCCATCTAAAATAGAAAAATTATCTAAAAAACTTTCACACTAAAATTTTAATTTTGAATGAACTAAATACTAAATTCTTCCATAAAGCATGCAATCAAGTTGATAGGTAATTATATTTTGACAAGAATTATAAAATTGAGAGGAAAAAAACAATAGATGCATCTAATCAGAGAAAAGAAATTACAATAACTACAATAGGTTGTATTTATTTCAAGAAAAAATAATTAAAAAACAAATTATAATTTTGGTCACCTTCGTCAATTGATATTTTTTCATGAACTCGTATGAAAGGGTAGTTATCAACAAGAAACATATTACAAAGCTACATAAAACAAAAACTCACATTATATATCATGGTCATTGATATGAAAGGCATTCATGAGCTCCTCCTCATCAAATCAAAATTCACGTGAATAAAACTAAAATAACACAAAACATATTCCTAAAAATGAATCAGAACTACCGTTATTACTCTTAGTATAAGCCTAAATAGAGTTATTCACACATAAGTAAAGCAACCACAAGTCAAACTAATCAGAAAATTCCATTAAATTACAAAAAAACAAGTCTAATAATGTTGCTAATAATGCAATATGATATTGCGTTGCTTTAAGGCCATTGCAACATTTATCAGCCACTATTTTCTATTTTTGCATAAGAAAATTTGCCAGACCAATAATTGACTCAATTATTTGAATATGGTGTTTACATGTTAAGTAAACAAGTTCAAGCAAAGAAATTTCAGACACAATAAGAAAGAAGTCAAACACAAGTAAAACACTAACCTACCATAAACTAACAACAAGCATATAAGTAGTAAAAAGAAGAAACAAAAAAAAAATTGTTAGTTCCCTAGAGGTTGAAGAACTAAATAAAAATTAAGGCAAGAAAATAACCTCATAAGTTATTTTTATGTGATAACCTTAAATCCATAAAAATACAAACATAAGTGTTTGCGTCCCTTCCTTTTCGAGGTCGGTCAAACCGAAATAATCAAAGACTTAATCTAAATCTCATCTCTTGAGTCCCAAAAGACGAGAAGGAAATTAGAGAAATCTCAAGTCATCCCTATTCGATTACTATATAAAAAGTGAGTTAGGCACCACAAGGTAAGAGTTGCTACCCAATCAGAGTTGAAAAATACCTTATAGTGCCAAAACTAAAATGGTTCGGAATCATACTTTTATTTATTCCTCAAGTTAATATGGAATTTCATATTAAATTCATAATTTATCTTTTTTCTTAAGCAGGTTTTGAAGTTAAAATAAAGCATTCAATCATATAAAGAAATAATAAAAATACATATTAACAAATATAAAGGAAATACATAAAATTAAAGAGTATCATACATAAAATTGAGTAATTGATTTCTTTTGAAAACTTTGATTCTCGTATACCAATTTACGAAAATAAATTTTATTATTTTGACTTTTATTAAGAAAAAATCAAAACATGTTTTTATTACAAAACACCGATTAATTAAGTATAAAATAATTTGGTTATTTTTTATAATGTGTAAAAAATCATTTTTTATCTATTACAATATTCATAGAAAATATAGGGAAATAATACAAATAAATTACATGGAAATTATCTAAAATACATTCTAACTGAACAAAAATTAAAATTACATTGAAAACACCTAAAATACAATCTAACAAAAAATAATGCAAAAATAAAAATAAAAAGAGAAAATTAAGAAGAAAATAAAGGTTAGATAAAGTAAATGAATGGAAATAAAATAATAAAAAAAGGGTGAAACATAGTAAAGAGTCAACTTCACCTAATGTTTGATAAGAGGGAAAAGACAAGTCAATAAAACCTCAACATATCTCAAATAATCCCAATAAAAACACAATGTTAGTATGGAAGAAATAACGGAATTGATAAAAAAAATAAAAAATAATGATGTAAAATAAACAATTAAATAAACAATGAAGGAAATAAAAAATAATTAAATAAATAACATGTAGAAAAGAGAATGAGTAATAATTGAATAAAAAATAAAGAAGACTGAAAAATTAATAATGGACGAATAAAACAAGGGTATTACATTTATTTGGTAGATAAATACCTAAATAAAATAAGGTTACCACATTTAACTAGTAAATGGGCAACAAAGAAAATAAAATAAAAGAAGCACCACGTCTAACTAGCAAATGGATGAAAAAGAAAAGATGAAAAGAAAGAATTTAGTTGACCCACCATTTATAATTGCCTTCACGAATGATCTTCGATTAACTTGAGAAAAAAGAGAAAATAATTTTAGAAAAACCTTTAGAAATCAGAAAAATAGTGTTTAGAAAGTATTTTTTATGTTTTTATGTGTGCACTTATTGAGAAAATTTGACCCCTTGGATTGACACATGGTTCGACTTAAATACACGAATTTCAAGACTGAAAACAGTTGTTTTCGCCTTAGGAAAATGAGCATTTTGATGAAAATGATCGTTTTTGCCATTGAAATGGTCGTTTTCCATGGCTAGTTTTGGAGTCTGTGTGGGACTGTGCCACATGAAAATGACATTGTTTTAGTACTGAAATGGCCGTTTTAGCCCATAAAATGGCCATTTTTTGTCAAGCCAAATGGCCGTTTTGGGCGCCAAAACAACGCCATTTTGTCCCAAAATAGTGAAAATTAAAAAAATTATTTTTAATTGATTTTTTCAAAAATTTGACTCCATACTACCCCCTGCATCCCTCTTGGCATCAATGTTAGGCATCGGGCTCAAGACCGACAACCACTTGTTTTTCTCACATTTTAAGTCACACCACAAACTTTTCAAGCTAGATTAGAATCTGTATCCAAAAGTTAACTACTTTTCTTGAGATTTTTGAATTTGGCAACAATATTCTTACTTATCAGAATTTTTCTGTCTCCATTCATCATTAGGCAAATTGAACATAAGAGGCCTAAAACCTAGTGTCTATAAAAAAATTATATAAAATTAGAAGATAATATCTCAAGCTCTAAGAACAAAATGCAAACAACAATTCAAAAATCAAAATGCATAGGGCAAAGAAATCAAAATACAAGAGAAATTAAAAGGATCAAAATCATAACTGAAAATTCATCACGAACAATAATTCAAAGAGAAAATGGAAAGTAACTTAGCTAAAAGGGGCCAAAAAAGTCTTGAACCTATCAAAAATGAAATCCAAGTTGTTAGAATAATAAGAAAATTAAAAAAAACATAAGAAAAAATAGAAAATCAATAGCCGCATAAAAGAAAATTTTCTTAGAAGAATCGTGAAACAAGAAAACTTATCTTCAAGAGTGGTAAACTTGAAAATCAAAGCTCTCAGTTTCACTTATACATTATGCATAAATACTAGACAAAAATAACATAGAAAATTAGATAATAGTATGTTCTTGAGGGGGAAAAAGGAAAGTAAGAAAGCAAACAAACAAAAAGCCAAGAAGAAAACCAAGTACATAATATTCTCTGCAAGAATTTAAAAGTTACAATCTAAAAATTTTCTTTGAAATCTCAACAATTCTACATGTTAGAAATTCAATTTTCTTAATTTTTTTTTCAAAAAATGTATATGAAGAAAGAAATATCAAATTCAAAAAAATGTTAAAATGCTAAGACATCACAAAAATTTAAAAAAAACTACATAAATCTTATTAATTATTCAAATTTAAGCTTTTAGACTAGTATATGTATCTACCATTCAAATCCTTACATTAGTTACTTAACACAACAACGTTCACCATGTACATAATTATGCTTTCATGGAGTACACTGTAACACCCCCTGCCCATTCCCCAAAGAAATTAAATAGAGGATGCTACTTCTCGTAAGTCACCCATCCTAATTCTACCCTAACCCCTATTCGTTTACCACTTGTACCCATTTTCTTTTTGTTAACATTTTCATGTTATTTACTGATCCAAACCCCTTTACCTTCTTATGTTGGATGTAATAATCATTAAAAATATTTAACTAGATAGAAATTAGATTCACAAAAATTCAAGCAGCATAATGGTTACCCGGGTGAAAAATTTAAAGGTTAAACCTGTTAAAAACACTTCTAATACGATTATTTACTCATTCTCTAACTTCTGGACCTTTCTGGTCCTCCAATCAATATCTCAGCACAACACAAAGTCACAAGCACACAGGGTCTCAAACCCATAACATTCAAAACTAGGTAATCAATATATATATATATATATATATATATATATATATATATATATATATAGACAGTCTGTCGCTAGCATTTCTGTATATAGATAATCAGTTCTCACGTGATCAAAATATGTGTCATATTTACATCACTCAAGCTTAACACTATAATACATGAGTGCCGACTCTATAAACAATCAAAAATACCAAAAATTATACCCTAAAAGGTTGCGCTGCTACACTGCACTGGTGAGGTTAGACTGCTAGTACTATTTACAACCTACGCATCAAAACACTTACATGCTGAGTATAAACTCAGTGGTAGACTTAATGTAATAAGTGCATGTCACGCATACATTCATGCAACAGTCATGATTTGAGACCATGATATAAACACACAAAGTTAATTATATAAAATATTATTAATTCATTTATTGGTCTTATTATTTATTTATCAGCACCTTGCAATTTAAGTAATTTTCTCAAATTACCTCAGATTATTGTTAATTATAGTAAGTGTCATGAATATATTACTGTAACTACTAGTAATGTTCATTTATGTCTTTTTTATATTCAGGCCCATACTGGAGAGACTATTCTTTAAGACACTGGATAACAAGATCCAGATTATGCAAGAGCCCATATTTTGGATCTCAGTAGCTGCACTTACCCGATCTGATAGCAAGGATTAGTCCATGTGAATCTCTCAATACTGGACTAATAGATGGTAGGGATCAGTCCTGTAGACCTCTCAACATCTGTAGGGGATAGTAGGGACCAACCTGTGGGACCTCCCAATATCCCAAGTCAGCATGTCCGTTGCATTTCTAGTGGATAGTAGGGATCAGCCTCGTGGGACCTCCCAATATCCACAAACAAATACAATTGGTAGTAGGGATCAGCCCATCTGGACCTTTCAATACTCGAGTGTGTAAGGCTCAATAATAGAACCTTGATGGCTACACCCGCTATGGTGTGTGGGAGGGGAGGTTAGGGAACCTCTTTACACATGTGACACCTTCACATGTGTGGGGGTATTTATATTAGTAGGGTGGAGTGGCTAGATCGTGACATGTGGCGATCTAAAGGCTAAGATTAATTCAATTTCTCTTTAAATTTTGAAAATTTAAAATAATTTTTTTAGACCTCTAAAAATAATTGTTTTAGCTCTAAAAATCCTTAATAATGCCCATTAAGGGCCCTGTAAAATCTCAGGTCAAAATTCTAATGATAACTATAGTTACTATTCACTCACGTAAATGAAAAATTCTGAATAATTATCAAATATTCTCAAAAAATTAAAATTCCTTCAACAATGAACTCATTAGAATTTTTGAGCTTTAAACTATGGTATTTTTAGGTTCGTCTAGGCACATCCTCGAGCTGTCCCAGCATAAACTCATTTAAGGTTACTATTCACTAGTTTTTGGTCTAAAACAATTTGTTAGTTTTGCTAAAATTTTTAATTAACTCATTTTCTAGCTCATCAAAATTTTATGAGTAGTACTCCCCTTTTTGACTATCACAGTAGGCCCCGGCTCCTCGGGAGTCACTATTTATGCCTCGGAGGTACTATTCATGAAACTCAAATTTACAGGCATTACATACATAAACCTTATAAGCTACATCTTAAGGAAATGTGTAAATAGATAATTTAAGGAATGTTCTAATAAGTCTGATAATTTTTCTTGGCTTAACATTTAAATTCATCCACTCTTCACTTTAAGCCTGTCCCAACCTATTCATGCCTATTACATGGCTTTATAGTCCAAAATTTTTCCATTGTTTCTTACTACAACCTAACTTTGTGTAACTCGCACACATTCTCTATATAAATAACATAAAAAAAAACATTAAGAAGAATGATTACCTTGGTTTTGATTATATTCTTTCCATTGTCATTGGCTTTCATGGAATTTCTACAATCAAACTCAGCCCCTTCAACCTTTATTTGCAATTGTACTCGATTTTTACTTCCATTAATAACCATTCCATAGAACATAACATACATTGAATTTTTAAATCAAGAACCTAGTTTAACTACTAATGGCTACAAATTGATTAAATTAACCAATGTAAACAAAATTATCTATGAAAACACAAAGGTGTTAGTCAATAGCTTTAGCCTTTCAAGACTACACTTTGCATTAAGCCTGAAATCCTCTCATGCATTTCATCATTAGACCTCAATTCATACTTCCTTACCAAAATTCATAAAAAATTAATGGAAGTAATACTTACACACTCTTTTAATCGAAGCTTGTCAGTGTTAATAGCAGCTCCCAACCAAAAACCTATTCATTTCTGCCCTTACACCTTATTCTTCACCAAAATTCCTAAATCTAATTAGATACCATCTTTTTATCACCTATTTCATCCTATTTGACCATCAACTATAGATGATTTAAAGAAAAATAGGGTTTACTTACCTAATTAAGGTAGAAAATTTTGGTTCCTTTTAAAAATCACTGCACCTGAAATCCTCTCCTCCTACATCTAGCTTAGTCGGGTTCCTCCTCCATTAGATTGAGAAATAAGGTCAACAATTGGTCTTTGTAACTTGGATTTCATGACTCACCATTTTTCCCTTGTCAGTCCTCATCTCTCTTATCTCTATCTTATTCTCTTTTCTCTTATTTCTTTTCTTTTTTTTTTCTTCTTTTCAAATTAGGTTCCTAAGCTGAATCAAGAAAGATGAATTAAAGAGGAATAATCGGTTTCTCTGACAAAATTACTATTAAATCCTTCTTTTTAAAAAGTTCAATTTAACTATCTTTTAATTTCCCATTATCTTATTTGAATTTCCATTTTATAACTCCTTTTCCTCAACCTTTATTTTTCCTAAATCTTTAAATTTTATTTAAATACATATTTAAACAAGCTTCTTGATTCCTTTTTATTTACCCCTTACATAATTAATTACTTACTCCCATATTCTTAATCTCTAAGCCTAATGTATTCATTAAGTATCAAAATCCTCGAGTATTGCAATAAAAGTAAAATTATTATTAAAATCAAGAATTTATTTTAATATTTGTCTATTAAAATATTCTTTTAAAGTTAAATTTAGGTTAAATTGTTACAAATATACGTAATAAATCATATTAAAAGGAAAATATTGAGAAAGATAAATATATGAAAATTATTAGATAATTTGTCATGAAAAATCCAGCCATAAACTTATCACTAAAATTTCTTAAAGAGAAATGAAATTGAGTTATATTAGAATCTTAAAAAGGTAGAAATTTGAGACTAAAATCATGAAATTCTAAAGAGAAGAAGATAGAGAAGGAAAAAGGGGTTTCAGCTAGATTAGCTATTGAGGGAAGAAAGAAAAAGAAAGAGAATCTAAATATAATTAAATCAAGGATAATTTTATCATTTCATAATTAAATACTTAATTAAAGAATCTGGTTATGTCATTAGCATAATAAACATTGTAACATATTTTAAAAATATTGTATATTCAACTGCTTTTTTTATTATATCTTAAAATTTTAAAAAATTTAAAAACTACGACCAACTTGATTGCAATTATTTAATATCATTTTCTCTAATTTATAATTATTATTTAGTCGCAATATGATCGTAAAATAGTATCTACAACCACTTTACAGATTTTGTCATCATTTGGTTACAAATATTAATAAAAACATTAAAAATCTAATTTTTTACATATAATTTTGGTCGCTTTTTGGTCATTGATTTCCAATGAAAATATAGTAGTTAAAAAATTTTGATCGCAGCTTGAAAATTCTTTTGTAGTGAAAAAAATCTAGTCAAATCCTATCAGTTCCAGTCAAACTATGATCTAGTTGACACCTCGATTCAATATTCAATCTGGTACTTAAAACATTGCCATGAACAAATAGAGGGAATTTTTCTTATTTATTTTTAGCTTTTGACTTTTCTAATCAAAATTAATGCATGTTAAGCAATCTCATAGTTACAAATCACAAATTAGATTAACAATTAATTATGGGTACTATTGTACTAAGGTGGAATTAATTAAGAAGAAAATAGGAAAATGAATATGTATAAATGGTCCATGTATTTATGCAAAAGTTGAAAAGACATGCAATTACTTACGTTATTTTGTGCTGCTTATAGTTTAAGTCGTGTGATTATATTACCAAGTAGGGGTGTTCATAGACCGGTTAACCGGTCCATGAAGAAAAAAAAACTAGTCCATTAAAAATCGGTTTTTAAAATTATTAACCATTACATGGTCCATTAATTTCGGTTAACTAGTCCATCGGTTTCAGTTTTTTCGAATCGGTTAACCAATGATTAACGGTTAACCATTAAATATTTCTAACATAATATAAAAACTAATTTTAAGCAAATTTTAAACTAAATTTCAATTGTTCAAATTACTTGAAAATAAAAATTACAAACTAAACATAATATTGATC
>CANXYI011238924.1:0-22352 GCA_948208565.1 Hura crepitans | reverse complement strand
TTGAGCATCTAAACATGACATAGAGTTGTATATACATATGATGTGTGTTTTAGAGGTCTTGAGTAAGTAGAGGGGTGTAAGCCTTATATGTATAATTGCGAGTTATATATAACTCGGATATCGTGTTTTGTGCCATAATGTCTTTTCGAATGTACATTTATGATGAATAAAATGTGTGTGCATGCTTGGTGGTGGCCAAATGGCAATTTGTATGTTATATGGCTTAGTGACACATATGTATGCAAATTATGCATGTATGTCGTTATAATACCGAAAATGCAAATAAAAGGACATGATAAGCGGAATGTGATAGTTATGCACCACCATGATGCATTGGACGCTATTATGCATGTTAATGAGGAAATAATGATAAAGACATATGTTTATGTTTTTGAATGAGTTTTCTAGCTTTTACACCTAGGCGATGTGCCTAATGGATATTTTGAACCCGTATAAGCCTATTTTTGGCAAATGAACATGTTGCTTAGCATGATGTTTAGGTCTCATTGAGATGTGAAATGGCCGTTAGGATGCGTGTATGTAAGAAATGACAATAATTTGATATGTGATAAAAAAATGGCTAATAACGAGTTAATTAACCAGCTTAATGATGCCTATATAGTTAGACAACCTAGTATGGATAGGTTGATTGATCAACTAGGATTAGTAGCTGCAATGTATACCTTTGGGTAGTAGGCCTTTGGGTTATGATACGTATTTTTGTGTCGATGCGCACCGGGCTTCCGGGCCACTGTATAGCACTACATATGTGTAAACCTTCGGGTTAATGCATTTGTATCCACGGATACCAATGCCTTTAGGTAGCCCGTTATCTGCTATCCAGCCTTGGATAGTTATCTCTTTAGTATAGGCATAATTTAAACACCAATAATAAATATATTGTGATGCAAGCATAAATTTATCAAATAATTAAAATAACAAGGTTAATAGTGGTTAAAACATAATTAAGCATAAAAATAATGTTAAGTGTGTTTTAAGGACTCATTATGCGTGACTTTGTTGTTTTAGCATAATTGTCGGGTTAAACCCATTTATATGTCATATATGTGGTATGTAGAGTTTTACACTTAAGATATGGACAAGTTAATACATTTTAGGTTTTACAACTCGAAGATGCGATAATGTCGCATATATATGTTAAAGGCTTAAAAATAACCATTGTCATATTCATTGCCATATGTCATAAAGCATAATGTGTGTTTATGGCCTGTGTATGAATACCTCATGCATATGATTGATTATTTGTATATCCATAACCATGCAGCTGTGATTAAGGACATAATGTAGTTTTCAATTAAAAAGGCAATTAAGTAGTTAATTTGCATAATTATGTTGTTATCTTTATGTGTGCATATGTATATGGTTTAACATATCTCACTTGACATATATTGCATGAAAGAATGCTTAAATTGCTATATCTAGTTAAAGTGATTACAACACTAAGTGAAAGCTTAGCGCATTGCCTGTTTACGATGTATAGGTAATAAAGTAGCATATTAGAGCCAAAGCTTCTGCACCATAGGAGACTTTTAAAGATAGCCCTAATATGGGTATTTTTAATCATTTTGTAATAACATATTGATGTAAATGTAATATCAGTAGTGTGCTCTTATAACTCTAAAGGGATTGGGCCTAATCTGTAACTTGGGCTATTTTGTAACTTAAGTTGCAATATTGAATAATCTTTATTCTTCTTGCATGATTGTGTAATAAAAATGTGTTGTTGCATGTGAGAATGTTGAATGAGTTGAGCCTGAGGCTTATTGAGTTTGTGATGAGATTGGAGGGTCAGGAGGACCCATTAGAGTTGGAGATGTGTTTATGGATGTTTTAGAAGTGTTTTTAAGCAGGTAAAAATTTGGGAAAGTGTCACGGTACAGTCATTATATTGCCAAATTTTTGACACGATGACCCCAATGCTTACCTCGATATGTGTGCCAAATGATTTTTAATATTTTTACAACTCCATAAGTTAATGAATTGTTTATTTAATAAAAGTTTTAAATTAAATAGGTTTTATGGGTAGTAGAATCGAATATCATTATTTTATGGTACTCCCTACTCGGGTTCGATGATCAGACCAGGTAGAGGGTGCTACACTCTTACTCAATTTTAATTATATCACTATTAATAAATTTGTATGCTTCTTTACTTAAAGAATCAATATTGCATCGGTCATTTTTAACATCCCTTTACTTTTCTTTAAACTAGGCAATTTCGTCGTTCATGTGTCCATTTCCAAACCTTGTATCTTTATATGGTAGCTCATAAGAAATGAGAGCCATCTTAATGTCACCTTTTAACCACTTTTATAGACCGCTTTAAGTTCAATGGACTTATGGGTTATCTATCCTAGTTGTAAGAGATATTTAGTTAAAGTTTGTCTCTTTTTACCTTTGTCTACCTTGATGACATTAAAATATAGTGTCCAAGAATGGCATTTACTTAAAATTGTCTCACTTCTATTCCAGTGGTTATGAGACTATTATCCATCATAGTCTATAACTTAACTTTTAAGCATATATCATAACTCTCCTTACCCTTTTAATAGACCGGTGTGTCTTCAAGACACTGTAATACTAATCTTAATAAGGTCCAAAGACTTACCTCTCATATATTCACTAGGATAGTCATCCCTTTCTTGAATAATGCCAAACTCGTGTTAATAATTCTTTAATACTAGATTACCATCTTAAAGAATATTCATGTCTTTTCTCTACATTCATAAGTCTCTTTCCTTAAATTAATCCTTATAGGATATTAATATATAAATCTAGCCAATCAAAGCATATCCATAGTATTCTCATTCTTCTATCAACTTTATGTTTTTAATACTAAGGAACTACCTTTCCTTCTATCAATACTTCAATCATGTGTAATTATCTTCAATTTCTTTCTTAGCTCCCCAAAAAACCTTTCCATATCACTATAGATTGAGGAGTGATGCTTATCAATCTTTAAAGACAACTTTATCCTCTTATCATTATAGCACCTCGTATGCACTTGATAAGTACATGCAAGCTATTTTCTCTTAGCGAAAGGAATACCTCAGTTACTTTAACCCTTTAATTATTATGAAACATATAAGACATGGAGATTGTATAACTCTTTTTCAAGGTTCTCTTATTTTCCATAATTAATTTTACTTTAGCTAGTTTCACATTAAGACCGATTGGATGTACATATCTATAAAAACCAACTAGGCTTTCGATCTTTTCTATAACCATGTATTTGAATCTTTAAAGATAAAGACTTAAAAGGTCTCATGACATATCTTGGCTTCACATACTTTTAATGACTTATCCATACCAAGACATTTTAGTCTGCACCCTATCAATTCCCTACTTAATTGGGCTCATGCTCATAGATGAGGTAGATGCTTATATATATGAGTAATGTAATATTATAATAATGCAATGTGTATGTCTTTTTTGTGTGAAAACATATTTATGTATGTGTAATACACAAGCCCTCCCAGAATGTAAAAAATGCCATGATAATGCCTATATCAAAAAGGAAACTGACATATACTCTAAGGATGTTATTTCCTCGTTGCTCCTTTTTATATGATCTTTTCTTATAGAACCATTTATTAACTAGTTCTCTAGTCATCATTGAATACATCTCACCTAGCCTCCTAAAATTATAGTCACTTAGTTAACTAAACATATTCTCAAGTAAAGGTCAACTAACTCCTATACCTAGTGACACATCACTAATAATTGAGACCTCTATCTTGATCAACTCGCTAAACTTGATAGAGAGAGAATAGCATCAAAGTCATGGACACTTACTCTATACACATATGTAAGCTTGGTCTAGCCTAAAATTAATTAAACCTAAGCTCTCATACCACTAAATACAACCCCTTTATCCATTCCATAAGGAACTTGATAAGGAGATGCTACAACACACATTTGTGACATAAAACTCGAAATAGAACCTAATAAAGAAATGCTACAACACATATCTATGACATAAAATTTAAACATCTTATCATAGCTATTACATACAAAATAGTAAGTCATAAAATTTCAATTATTTTTATTAAAGAAAATATTTTCCATTCTAAGTTAACAATTTTGTTACCAAATTAAAAAAATTTATTTATTCCCAAAACTTCTATTATTATAGGGTTATTGTGCCAAATATCTAGTAGCATAACAACTATCCGAGGCACTACCAAAAGATTACAACTGTAAGAAAAACACTTTTATATGAACTCATATATCATTTTTAATCAATTACTTATGATGGGCTCAATTTGACTCAAATATAGAACTTATCAAATCATAAATAGTTTACAACATATAAGCCACAACATAGATCGCGATCACACATAATACAATTTTCCATGCTTACAAGAGTGTTCATTCTTAATAATCAATTTACACATGTCTTTTGAAGGCATATTAATAATTACAACTATAAACTTTTTGTATATGAGACAATAATATTAAAGAAATGTAGAATTCAATCATAACAATATCTTTATTTATCTTCTATTGGACTTTGATGTAGTCTTTAGCTTCTCCCTTAACTCCAACTAACCTGTATCTGCATGAGGTAAAACCAATGACTCTAACATAGATAACCTCTACTTGTCATCATAAGCTTATACTAATTAATTATAAATAAGATTTCAAGTTATAGAAATATGGCAACAAACATGTAATCCAATTCATATCATTCATACATTTATGTCATCCATACATATAATGTATTACTCTTACCCTTACCTTTATTTATCATTAAATGGCATAGGTCATATATCATGTCACACAATGTCAAGCATACATTCAACAAGCATATAAGCGTATTACTTATACTCTATTCATGCAACTATGACATACATCTTAATTTGTCATAATACTTTCATGTTACATATAATCTTCATGTATTCATTATTGTTAATTAAATTAAATTTCATAAATAACATTATTAGCATTGTTAGCTCACTAATTTAATTTAAATGAATTTCATCATTGGCCTATTTCTTCTTAGAACCATAACATTGCTCGGACAAGGGACTAGTGCAATAGTGCATTTAAACTACTATCTTACCTAAAAATATATGGAGCGATAGTACCTTTAAACGATTGTCGTACCTAAATCGATGTGGTGCGACTGTGCCTTTAAATTTTTGTCTTACCTAAGAATACATAAGTGGGTTGGCATTTTAAAATAATGCAAATTAACAAAGTAGCCATAAGTACGCTAATTTTTTTTTTGCAGATTTGCTAGTGTCCCCTATTTGACATGCCAAACTATCTTAAGGCCTTAACAAAAACTAGGTAGAAATGGGTTTGTTAAACATTCATCCTTATTATATTATCAATTTCTATGTATATTATTATATATTCATTGTCATATTCCAATTAAATGTATATAGACATGTCATCTATATCCATAATGCCATAGAGGCACATGTCTATATTAATATATTACATCAAGTACATCCATATGATGCTCATTTCACTTTCAAGTAGATTATCACAAATATCATTCATGTGTGCCTCTATGTACACATAATATATCATAGGTTTCTTAAGTCACATACATGGCATTCATTATCTTATAATTACATGTTTAACTCTCTTATCTCATTTATGCAATTGCATAACTATCGTCAAAGACTTATGTACTTATTTTTTCTTTTTCTTTCTTTTCTGTGCCAAAGTCACATTTTTAAAATGGTAACCTCATATATATGCAATCATGCACAAACATTTTTCATGTCACATTTACATTCATATGTCACATAATGCAATACTTCATTATTAATATTTGATACTATCCATGCACATAAAAGCTTATATTGCTCATGCCATTTCTATGAATTAGGATTCAATTTTCATTTATTACGTGTTAGTAATTAGAACTCTCATAACATTTCATTTTCCATTGCATATAATTTCCCTAGAGTATAACTTATTATTTGTATAATCATTCAAGACATATAGACTAGTACATATGTCGATTTTATTAGTCTTAAAATCATATTAACTTTCAAGCATAAGTATCTCATCAAATGTTATCCCTATATTTACTTCCTTATAAGAGACATATTTATGAAACCAAGAAGGTCATGACCATGTAGTCATCAGGTTTCACACCCTTGAAGCTAAGTCCTATCGTCATAATGCTTTTAGGTCAATTATTCTCTTTAAAATTCTAATTGAACTTCATCTATACCTTATCATTATGTTTAATCTCTTTAATTTCATTTCTTTTAATCTATGTGCATAACACTTTACATACTCACATTTCATCAATACTCTTTATAACATATGCAACATTACTATTAATTTTCATATATGCATATAACACAATTTACTTGTTAAAATAACTCCTAATAGTCGCTAAGTATCATTATGTTTTAGATTCTCACTTCAAAACATTGATACATGTAAGTTTTCTTTAAAAACTTTATAAGCTCTTTAATGTATAAAAAGTATGATAATGAACCAATATGATCCAAGGGTGTATTTTAAGTTTATTTCCTATTACATTTATACATATGCTTGTATATGTAAACATGCATTGACATGTGTGTGAAATTAATCTCATATGAATATTTCAATTATTTATATCTCTAAGGATAATTCCAATATTTCCCTTCAAGATCAATATCTTAAATCATTTAAATGCAACATTATTTGTTATTTATTATGTATAATATTCACATAAAATATTAGTCTTAAAAGGAATTGATAAAACATATAAAATTAAGCATTTTTTGCACTTTATGATGTGTTATGGCCATGTGGCATTTAAAACTCATATAAGAAATTACTATTCACTCATGGATGTGACTTTTTAGGGGTCACAGCCATGAGCCCTATTAAATGCAGAATCTAACGTGATTTTGCCTAAAATTCATGCAAAATCTAACTTAAACAACCCTATTCCCTCACTAGATTTTTAGCATATTAAGATTTATTTTCCATTCAAGAAACACACTTAAATCATAAGATTTTGACAAAGATTTAATTAAACCAATTTAATTCAAGGAGAGATGAGTTCTTTGTTAAAGTTGCACAAACCTCAATTTTAATGCATCTCATGCTTAGATTTTCCATCCTTAACCTTTTGAAACTCAGACTTTATCCTCTCATCCTTGGAATTTTGGTTTTTTCAAGTGCTCTTCAAACCCTAAGCTTGAATTCATCTGTGTCTTTGAATCTCTAAATTCTTCACTCTTTCTCTATAAATCTTAAAACCCATTCTTAATTATTTGGCTTTCATCTTTTTGGTAGAATTTTTGTGGCTTAAATCTTGTAATCATTGGATAAAAATGGTGGAGAAAATGGAGAAGATGGGGCTGCCATATAAAGAATGGAGAAAGATGAATTTTTATTCATCTTTTTCCTTCTTTAAGCCATTTATATACTTCAAGTGAAATGGCTATGTTTTTGCCATGTGTTGCCCATCCATTAATTACTTAAAATTTACCCCTACTTAATTGATAATAAGTGTTGTTACCAAACTTAGTCCACCATTATCTATATTTTCTTATTATAATTCATTAATTGTCATTTTTGTGCATTGTTTATCTTATTGTATTCACTTATTAATTGCTCAACTGTATTTTTTTATTTTTCCAATCTTTATATAGTCTCATATCTACATCATATCTCAACCCCAAATCATATATATCTAATACTTTTCATGACCTAAACTTCACTATCCATGTTTCGAAATGCCCTGAAAGCACCATTGATAGTATGGATGGCACTATTCCAAATTCGAGATTTTTAGGGCATTACATTGCATCATGATCTTGAAGACGCACACATATTTGACATTAAATCAATTAAAACCAAACCATTTAATATTGGCACTAAAATTGAACTTAAAAATATTTTAATTGCATATGATGTTATTCCTGAAGAAGAGAAAACTTTGAGAGATTGATAATAAAATATAAATAGGTGTTTGCATAGACTTATTAAGATATGCCCAAGATAGATCAATCAGTTTGTAGAGTATGCCATTTCAATATATGATGGGGTTAAGATGGTAAATCAAAAATTGAGGCAAATAAGACTAAAATGGGCAAAAAAAATTAAAGATGAATTGCACAACTAAATGGATGCCGAGTTCTTAGAAGAAGTAAATTGGCTAACTTGGTTGCCTAATATGGTCTTGGTACCAAAAAAGGATGAGAGAGTGAGAATGTGTGGATTATAGAGATCTGAATAAGTTTTTCCTTAAGGATGACTTTACTTTACCCCATATAGATGTTTTGGTTAACAGTGTTGCTATTACAAATATGTTCATTTTTGTGGATGGAAATGTAGAGTAGAATAAGATTATAAACAAGATCAGTGACATGATTAAAATAACCTTCATCACATAATAGGGAAACATCTATTACAATGTAATACCTTTCAAACTAAAAAAAAATCGACAACTTATCAACATATGGCAACTAAAATCGTAAAGAATTTAATCCATAAAGAAGCGGAGGTGTATGTAGATGACATGATGGTCAATTTTGAAGTAAGTGAAAGTCATTTTAAGGCATTGAAAAAGTTTTTTTAGTGAATAGATTAGTAAAATCTCTTAGCAAACCCTAAGAATTATATGTTTGGTTGGGGGCCACTTTAGGGAAATTGTTAGGAAATTTAATCAGTCAATTTGAGATAAAAATAGACTTGAATAAGGCTAAGGCAATCATAGAGATGCCTATCTCTGGGATGGAGAAAGTAATAAGAAGGTTTCTAAGAAAGATTCAGTACACCAGCATGTTTGTTGCCAAGCTAACCACTATTTGTAAGCCAATTTTCAAACTATTGAAGAAGAACATTGCAGCAAAGTGGAATAAGTAGTGCCAAACCACCTTTGAGAGAATAAAATAGTATTTGACCAACCCCTAATCTTAAAACTACCCCAACCATATAGGGTCTTGATTTTGTGTATAGCCATCAAATAGAGTTTTGTCGAGGCCATGCTTGCACAAGAAGATGAATTTAGGGTTGAATTTGTTATTTTCTATTTGAGCAAGAAGTTCCTCCTTTACAAAGAGAAATATGTAAGAGTGGAAAAGATCTATCTATCAGTAATATGGGCTTTAAAGAAACTGAGGCATTGCTTTTAATCTTATAAAGTACAAGCAATAACCAACCATGACCCACTCAAAAGTCTCCACTTTACTCTTTCTCTAGTAGATATACAAAGTAAATGGTTAGTATTGTTGCAAGAATTTGACATCGAATACATCACTCGAAAGACTATTAAAGAGAGAGTGGTGGCAAAATTTATTGCCTACCAACTGGTTAAGGGAGAACAGTTTGAGTTTGGATTCCCTGATGAGGCTTTAAATGCTATAACAAAAATAAGCATAGACTATATATTTCAACATCGCATCTAATAATAAAGGTGAAGTGATTTTGATTTCCCTCGAAGATGAAGTGATCTTAAAGCATGCATTTTCAAATTGAAGGCCATTTTGGTAGGCATGAAATATGTGGAGTTATATAGAGATTCGATGTTAATGGTGCATTAGGTCTTAGGGGAATGGGTCATGAGAAAAGAGAATATGGTTTTATATATGAAGTTTCTAAATTAGTTAAGCGAAAGGTTTGAGATTTGCACATTCCACCACTTGCTCTAGGAAGAGAATTAGATGGCAAATGTGTTAACCACTCTAGTATCAGTATGAGATAACCCAAAAAGTGCAAGAAGTTGACCGATTGTGTTTTAGAGTTCTAATAGGCCAAGTTTCACAAAAGGAGCAAATTACCAAGATAGAGGAATTTGATGGCAAGTTGTGGTATCATGATATATAGAGATATTTAAAGGAACAAACATATCCGGAGGATGCTTCGAAAAGGGAAAAGATTATGTTAAGAAAAATATCAAGACAATTTGTATAAGAGCTTATGAAATGAACTATAGCTTAGATGTGTAAGCAAGTAGAAAGTTAAAAGAATATTAGAGGAGATACAAGAAGGGACATGCAAGAATCATATAAATAGGGTCAGTTTAGGCAAAAAGATCATAAGCCAAGGCTTCTATTGGTTAACCATAGAAAAGGATTATGCCAAATTCATAAAAAAAATATTAGAAATGTTAGATGCATACAAATCTGAAACACCTCCCTTATAGAATTGCATAACTTGATAGCACTTGGCCTTTTGCAACATGGGATTGACATAATAAGAGATATATAACTTTGAATGGTTACTAGTACATTGTTATCACAATCGACTACTTTCCTAAATGGGTAAAAGCTTTTTCTTACAATAAATTAGGTGCAAAATAAATGACTTCGTTTATAGAAAAGCATATCGGCTACTGGTATATGTTTTCACACCACGTAATGTATGATAATGGGATTTAATTTCAAAGAGACATGAAAGACTTGTTAGCAAAGTACAAGACTTAGCATCACAAATCCTCCCTATTTAAGCCCCAAGCTAATAGAGTAGTAGAGGCAACTAATAAGAGCTTGAAGGGATTTTAGATAAGATAGTTAAGGCTTAAAGAGGTTGGGCTAAGAAATTACCTTATACTTTATAGAGATATAAAACTTCTATCAGGACATTAACTAGGGCCACTTTATTTACCTTGGTCTATGGGTCAGATCTAGTTTTTCCAGTTGAGATAAAGGTATAGTTATTGAGGGTTGCTTTAAAGGCCAAAAAATACCAAAAATTGAATGGGCTAAGAGCATGTATCAGGAATTTGCAATAATAGATGAAAAGATGATGAGGCACTATATCATAATTAGGTCTACTTAAAGCATGTCGTTAAAGAATTCAATAAGAAGGTTAGGCCTCAAATGTTGAAAAAAGTGGACTTAGTGCTGAAATAATCCAAAGTTGTCACCATTGATTTGAGAGGGAAGTTCATGCCCAATTAAGAAGGCCCTTATGTCCTCAAGTGTTTATTGTCAAGAAAGCTGCTAAGATTATAGGTTTAGAGGCTAATGAGTCCCAAGAGCCCACTAACATTAATAAACTAAAATGGTTCAATTGCTAAAAGAACAAAAATGGAAATAATATTAATAAAATAAAGAAAAAATGCTCACTAAGTCAAAAACCCACAAAAGGGCTATCTAGGTAAAAGTTAGAGCATCTTAATAGAGTGTACACCCTATAAAGGGTAGTCCAGACAAAAATTAAGGGATTGAAAGAAAATAATTGGCCATGAAAACTTGAGAGGGCTAGCTAATAACAGGGTTAGTATTAAGATGGCATTGAAATTTTTTCAGTGGTAATATTAAAATCTTCACACTTGTTTTGATTACATTTAATGTCGCATGGTTATGTTCATAATGTAAATACTTAGTGGCATCTCACTATTATATATCATATAAAGTACGCTAAAGCTATTTTCTTAATGTAATCTATTACATCTCAAAAATTCTTCTAATTACTTAATGTCTCTCCTATATATCTTCTAATAGCATGTGTTATGTTGTCTCGTGCAGCACTAACAACACAATTCTTATAGGCAAGGTCGATAGAGGCATAAAAATAACCTTCCTCACCTCAGATAAAACATACTGTTAGACGTGCCCACAGATCATGATAGTTCCTTAGAAAGTGAGCTATCAAGTTAGCATTATGGAAATGGAAAAGCTTGATCACATCTTGCTGAAGCCTCCTATATTACTGATAATAGCGGGCAAGTATGTAGTAGGAAGCTAATGATAAACCCACAAAGGGTCTATATTTAGGTTGGCTTTTAATCACGATGTACTCTAGTCTTCACCAACCATACATCCATTGAATCTAGTAATAAGTAACCAAGGAAAGCTATTATGCTGCCTCGCTGATTGAGCCAAAGCATCAAAGAAGGCACTTAAAGAGATAATGGTTAAGCTCATATGCCCTTATCTATCTAAAAGGAACTTCAACTATAAGCTATACCTTCTCTTGTAGCCATATTTGCAAAAATAAAGGCTATTAGATTAAAAAACATGAAAGAGCCATCTAAGCAAAAGCAAGCCAACCCACTGTGGTGAAACCATGCAAGAGTGCACCAAGAAAAGTTCAGGCAGTCTGCTAGAGGGAAAACCCTAAAATAAGCCATCTAAGCAAAAATTAAGACAAAAAAATAGGGAAGAAAAAAAGGCACCTATATAAGCAAGGGCACTCATGGAAAAAAGTAATTGAGCCTCACTTTAATATGTCCAAACAAGTTAAGGTTTTTACCAATATCAACAAAAATGGGTTAAGCTTCATACGGATCCCATCGATATTTGAAAAGCCTTATAGTCACAATATGGCTCGTTTGACATAACAAGTAAATACAACGCTAACACTATTAAGGTGATAATACCTATCCAAACTGGTAAGAGATTGTTACCTTAATCAAAAGCATTTATGACTGCCTTTAAAGACACTAATTATGCACTTGGTATCAGATTATAGGCAAAGAAGGGGAGTTGTTTAAAGCCTATAGCACCTTTATAGGATAGTTATGGCCTAAAAGAGATAGGCAATATAAAGCAGGGTAAGAAAAAGTGATAGTAATAACTTCCTCAATAATGGGCATAGCTCCTTATGAGAGAAGCGGAAGACATAGAGAACGAGATCCCAAAAGTTGAGAGCTTCCATCAAGAGATTCTCATCCAACCTCATTCTCTTCAATTGCTTAATCCTTTGTAGTTTCTCCAAGAAGGTGTCATTCTAAGACCTCTAGGTATCGATAAGTTTCTTAACACAAAAATGGAATGTGGAAGCTATTTAAAAGACTGGAAATAGGAACAAAGGTAAAGGAATTGTGTAAATTTGCCTTAATGTGGCCCTATTTATAAAGGGTGGCTATATCTAATCGGATGAATATATCTCCAATTAGATGAAAGCTAGGAATATGAAATGGTGAAGAATTATTGGTGCCCTAACAAAAACCTCTTTCTATAAATAAAGTACAATGATTGAAGTATAAAGTCAAGTAGGGGTCAATTCATCCAATTGGCTGAGACTTCTTAATGGAATAGCCATATTGACATGTTTGGTGTAATAATTTAATGATTATCACATGGCTATAGACAACAAACTAAACTAAACCACTTAATAAAAAAAGGAAAAAACATTGTACCGAAATAAAAATAAAAAGAAAATAAGAGTACTGTATTATAAGTTGCCAACACAGTAGCCTAAAAATAATATAAAATGTAAAAACATATAATTTCTTCTGGCTAAACCATTATTATTGATCTTGATCTTCTTTTTCATAGTTCATTTCCTCATTGGACTTAGTGCGGGTAACCTCATGAGCTATCTTTAGCTTCTTCTATAGCCATTTGGTAGACTTCTCTTTCTTATACAAGTAGCTCTACTAAGGACCATAATAAGTAAAGTCAATAATAAAATAACACAAACAAGTGTCACATGCATATATGATAGGAAAATAGGACTCACCTTGAGGTCTTGAGAGACTAAAAGGAATAGCCTCTCAGTTGCCTCAACCACCCTATAAACTTACTCCACATCTACACATCTCACTTACACATAATAAGTATAAGATATGCATGCAACATGTTTGAGATGCTAACATGTAGGAAATAAAAGCCATGAAATGAAAGAAGAAAGATAATACCAAGTGGTGTTAGAAGGGTCAAAGGTGATCTCTAAGACTAGGTCAACCACCACCTGGACCGACCTGTTCATGTGCTCATGGTCTTAGATGGTGATAGTGATCCTTAAGTCACTGGTTAGGGGACTAATGACCTCACTGTCTAGGTCAATTGGCTCAACACTAGGAGGGGGCACCACTTACTACCATATTTAAGAGGTAAGGCCTATTCCCTTACTCAATACATGAAGCACTAATAGCAATCAAAAGGGTAACAGGGGGAGTCGATAATGCCTACATAAAAGAACCTTACAAAATGAAAGTGTGAAATGTCAAAACAAGCAAAGAATGTTTGAAAGAGTTATAAAATAGTTGGAAAGATTTACATGTTTGAGGCCCAAATATAGAGGCATGATGTGCACTAGGGTTATCTGGGCCCACGTGTTGCAATCCCCTTCTATAGTGATCAGCCAAGTACTCGATCAGACCCTCTACTATCTTTATGTCTTTCATCTCGATTACCTTAAACATCTCTTATGGCAATAATAGCTTTGGGATTTTATGAGCACTAGGATGATCCTAGTGATCAACTTGCTTTTCAAAGTACCAAACTACATAATAAGAATCGCCATTAAGCAACAGGTGAAAGACCACTCGTTAGTCCAAGTCAGTGCGAGAGTCAGAGGAGCTTGTATCTTCATGGGGTCCCATTAAGCTAGATCAATCTAGGAAAGAAATAAAAGATAGAACAAAAAACAAGTTAGCTTTCTCAAGTATTAAAACAATATAAGAATGCTAACAAAAAAATTTAAATCTTATGCATGTACTTACATTAATCTAAATGCGGGAGTTAACCATTGAGTGAACGTGCTCAAACTTACAGTGATGTCCCATGAGCTAGGTTGAGAACTGATGTTTGATTTGATGTAAAATCACTAGGATGGGCTCGAAGAATGTTCATCCAATCAAATGACCAAGAAACTTGATTAGATAAGGGTTTTTATGTGGTAGCATATCCCCAATTTGATTTTGTCCATTCTTAAGGCATTTTCTTTTAACTAATTCACTTTCTCAATGTTCAATAACCTAATCCTAAGTGCCATAAAGGCCTATAAGCTAAGTTTCATGTATGAGTTCACATTAGATTGGATGACAAAAACATTCAATCAAATAAATATTCATCCTTATTACCCTAGAAATGGCATAAACAAAAACCAAGGAAGCAAAAAATAAAAAACAAAAAGATCAAGCACTCACCATAGGGAAAAGCTCATAAAACATGTGCTCATGTAGGTATTGCAACACCTGGACCTCACCTTAAATAGGATCCTGCACCAAGTAGGAATGTCCCTTTTGCAGCATTTACTCAAAAGCTCAAAGTTGATTTCCTTCTATGGCTCAGGCAAGATAGTAGAAAGAGCAGTAATGTAAGCAGTTGGTCAAGATTTGCCATTGTTAGAAAAGATTTTTGGATTTCAGAGTTTTAGGAGTTTGAAAGGAAATTATTTGAGAAGAAATTGAAAATAGAGAAGATACAGGAGTTTAAAAATAAAAAAAGTGGGCAATTATGGCTTTTGGTAGCCAAAACATCCCTAAGAATCGTGCTAATTCATTTGATCAAATGATATCTCCTTATTTGTTCGAATGACACCCCTACATCCTATTAGATAGCACACCATTCATTTGATCGGGTGAGATAACACATAATTAACTTTCCTTCGCCATCCTCAAAAGATGGCCTACTAAGCATTTTTAATAGACCTTTGGGCACCTCTATTAGCACATATAACTTCACATAAGCCCACCTAACCCTATAATAACATCCATATTCCCCATCAAGCCATTTTGACCTTCTTTAACCTAAACCATCCATATTCTAACCTATATCCCAGTCATTATCATCATAACTTTATTACACTCGTCTTTGGCCCTAGTGCCTAAGCTTCTGCCAATGAAAGGGGCAAGCTAATAAGCTTTTTATAGACCTTGTTGTCATAAGCAGTATCCTCTATAACTACCCGTGATTAAAGATAATGCCTACTCAGATATGAGGTTTAGCCTCAAATTACCCAACCATTATTACCAAACATAACCTTAAGGTTTTATTTAGCTCTTAAAAGTATGACCACAAAAGTCAAATTAAGTTGTACCTACTAAGTAGAGGGAGCTCTCGAACCTATCAATATAGCCTCAAGGCTTCATTGTTTGCTTTTAAGAGCATAACCATAAAATTGACTCAAGTCACACCTATCAAGTAGAGGGAGCTCTCAGACCTATCAATATAGCATCAAGCTTCTTCTTCCCTCCTCAATGGTATATTTACAAAATTTGAGTCAAGTCACACTTACTGAGTACAAAAAGCTCTAGAAATTAATTCGGGGCACAAATATATGTCTTTCACCTTTTTAAACTTTGATGATGACCTGCATACATGTCTGCAGCCTATATCAAAGTTAAGGTAACTACATACATAACACAAAAGAGCCTAAAGTTTAGGAGGAAATACAATGATGAATCCGCTAAGGCTAAGGTTAGTCCATATGGATTCTTGGATGAAATTTTGTTAAAGCTATTGACAAGCTCCGATTGAATGAGATATGGTTTGGATGGATGAAAATCTCATCTGATTAGATAGAGCCTTAAAAACCTAAGATTATAACCCCGTAAAATAAGCTTTTTATGAACCCAACACTCAATCAAATGAAGGATTATTTGAATGGATGAACTTTCAAATGCCAAGGTAGGACATGTGTCCTGACCTCACTAAACCAATTAAAGGTTAGATTCATCTGACCTTTAGCCCCTTAAAGGGTAAGTTTCAATCTTGATTAAAGGGTTCTAAAATCTTTTGTCACCATAGACCCAAAAACTGTCATTAAAAAAAATAAGAAAAAAGAGAGAGGAATATGAGAAAACACTAACTTTCTTTTACTTTCCCTCATTTTCTCACCATTCAAATAACCTATCTAAACTTTTAACCCTATTTTTTTGCTAAGGATCTCACATATAAGGAAAAATTTAATTATTCCCTAAGGATTACTTAGAACATCCGTCCCTATTTTTGCACTTTTGCTTTCATTGTTACATATCTAATGTGTGTTTTCTTCTTATATTTACTGTTATGTTATCTTTACCACTTTTACATTCTTTGAATCTTAATTTGCTACTAATTTTAGGAGCTTTTCTTTGGTTCTTTTGAACAATTAGGGTCAATGATTGACTTAGGAAACTTAAAATACCTCGAAGCCCCATGATGGGGCACTAGTTGAGGTTTTCTACCTAGAGACCTAGGTTCATTTAAATGAATTACCAAGTTCATCTATTCAAATGAACATTTTTCACATATAAAGGTCTCATTTTTATTTCTTTAAAACCCAAGTTTCTTTAGGATAAGACTAAAATCCGATCATATGTCCATGTATTTAGTGTAGTTCCCTCCCCAATTAAGGGAATCACCTTTTTATCTAAAAGATTTTTGTGTAGCTATTTTGGGTAAACATCAGATCGAATAACTATCAGATGTATATTCTTATATCATGATAAAGTTTGCATTTTTAATTTTTACATATTCTGAAGCTTTTCTTTTTCTTGTCTTAAGTCTAATAATCATTCATTTAGACAACAACACATTAATTGGGCCCTAGAGACCCTAAAAAATAAAAGATTCATGCTCTTTCCTTTTGAATTTTATTTTTTGAGGTAGCTTATTGCATTACACATCTAATCAGACATGCTTTCATCTTATCAGATGTCACTGTAACCAATTTTGCTGTGAGCTAGACAAGCTCGCGATAAGGGAATTATCAAGAGTTGCCACTTGATACAGCCTGAGAACCAATGAACTTAGTGTAAGTGTTTTAACCCAAGATAGAGACCAAGACATTGATCATCAAAGAATTGGATTTGTGGTTGAAACTTAATAATCATTATGTTTAGTAATTAGTGTGTGTTCTCCATATTAACTAGTGAAACCATACTTTTTAATGCAAAATGTAATTTTCTAGGATCCAAATTCATATCAATCACATAAACAATATAATTGTGGTAAAATAAATTATAAATTTGTAATAAAATATGATATGGAATTTTGATCAATGTAATTATTTCAATATGCAATATAATTCTCATATAATCATGCCATTATTTATATATGATTTGGAAAATATGTTCTTGATTTAAAAATATGATTTAAACAGCTTTTGCTATGTGAAAATATGTGAATAAAGATTGAAAACGAGTTAATTATGAATAATCAAGATATAAAGCTATATTTTATAAGAAAACCTAATTTTAATGTTACTAAATCTATATACATGATGAAAACATGCTTTTGATGATGAACAAAACAAGTTATGGCCCTCAAGACTTACTAATAATGAAGCTTCAAGCTCACGATCGATTTGCTATAGAAGAATACTAAATTTATGAAAGATCTCCTTACACAAACATAAATATTTTTACAATATTTTGAATGAATCAAAATATTATTTTACTATTTAAAAACTTAGCCAAAGCTCTCAAAAAACTCAAAAAAATACTCAATTTAAGTAATCTCTCAAATTGTATGGAAAAAATTAGATACTAAATACTTAACATTGAAGGTATTTATAGGTGTTAATTCTAAGGAGTTTTAAATTGTTTTTCCATCTTTTAGGTTAGTTAGAACGACTTTATTCAATTATATCCAAATTTTAGGCTTCTAGAGACTAGATGTTTGAGTTAGAACACTATTTTGTCGCTTATCAAATTCTGGAAAGAATGGCCACGCAACTGCTTAAAATAGTTGTACAACTGAAGAAACTATCATGCAGGTGTAAGAATTGTTGCATGATGGTTCTCTTACCAAATGGAGATTTTGGTGCTTGCTAAGACTTATAAGTAAGGTTTTCTCACTTTTATTTCCCATTTTATCTTTATTGGGGACCATTTCTAAATCTCATGAACAATCCATATCCTATTTCGACCCTTTTCTTCCTAAGTGACAAAATAACCATTTTATCCTTGAGGAGGATTTTCTACTCTTTCAATATTCCTTTTCATAAAATATTTGTTTACTTGACTTGTGTCTTTTGTTAAATTTGCAAAACATGCTCACATGATGTAGATTTAATCAAAAGCTTCAATGCAGTGCATGTATGAGATAAAAGATACTTACTTGAAATCTTAATGCTTTATCTTATGCCTTAGAATTTGAATTTTTTGACATTTTGTCCTATGTCTCAGAGCTGTGGCTATCTTGATATTTTGTCTTACATCTCGGAGTTGTTATTATGATTGTGTCTTGTAACTGTAATCTTGTGACAGTGACTATAACTGTGATTGTGTCTTGTGACTGCATCATATTGAGTATCTTAAATTTTAAATCAGTATTAGATTTGAGATAAAATCGAGGATCATAACTATATGATTAATCATATCTTATATTCAAGGTGTCATTCTTTTTGACTAGGGATTAAGGCTTAAATCATGTGTTGAATAACCTTAAGTTGTGATAATTCAAGTGTTTGCATTTTCTATCACTTTTAGGTCCTTTTGTACTTCTTTTTATGCTTGAAAGTTATTTTAATAAGTTAACGTTCTTGAGATAATTCCTCTAATCAAATTTAGATCTTGAAAAACTATTTGTACAATTTGCTACTGACTTTATTTTAGACCTATATGTCCATTTTAGTAATTTTGAATTTCAGGTTATATAAGGGTGAAAGTTTCATTTCCTTTTTCATTTTCTTATTTTCTTAGCTTCTTTTTAGCAAACTAAGGATTTCTTCTTTCTTTAGCTTTCTTAACCTCCTAATGCCATAAACACCAAACCATCCTGGTTTTAACTTTTAGGACCCATTAGTCTGATTGAAGCCTCTTAGAAGAGCTTATATTTTTTAGGACGACATTGACATATTATGGGATTTGCCTTCACATGCAACTTCATCGGCTTCAAAACATGAAAGTGGATTTTGTCCCACTTTTTTTCTTTTTTTTTTTTGCCTTGTTTCTAATAACAACATAAGACTTTAGGCTAAAATTACCAAAATCAATCTTATAATTGAAAACATAGACAAATTAGACTTGTTTAGGCTTTAAATTTTTGAATTTGGATTAAAAGAATACGAAAAGGCATGTTCTAATCGTTCTTCTTGAGTTAAAAAATTACACAAATGTTCACTACCATCACACAATGGTATGTATAGTTGCGCATATGTTTCGCATGATACATAACTAGCTCATTGCTTCCATGTACTATGTGGGCCTTTGCTATGATTATGCAACTATTATGCCTATTTTATTATTTAACCTTCATTTTGTACTTCCCATTTACTTATTTTTCTTCTCTTTTCATCATTGTAAGGCATTGGCAACTATAAAAGGGCCAAAAATCTCTCAAGTGTCACTTCTTTCTTTAAGATTCTTACTCATTTGGTGAAAGAAAAAGTTCATTTTAACATCTTTTCTTCACTCTTTTTTGCTCTTCCATAAATTACTAGGAGAGAGAATGTATGCATCTATAGAGCATTGGTCAAAAGGTGGTTTGACGCTAGTCACACTTTTCATGGGGAGGATAACATCAGTCTTGTGGATTTTGTTGCAATCACATATATTCCCTGTATTTAGTCTACCCCTCCATCGAGTAAAACTCCATTACTACTTTACTTGGATTATGCCTGAAAGTAAAGGGTAGCAATGGCATTCATTACTCCTCTATCATCGAGCATTAGGCCAGAGCTACTCTTAAGGATCCTTTTATAAAGGTAAAGATTGATTAGGTGGCAAGGGGGTTCATTTTAATGCTTCTCGAGTTTACATTATTTGCTAATACCGAGAGTAACATTGAAAGCCCTTTCCTTCTATATCTCAGAGACTTAGATGCTATCTCTAATTGGGATTAAGGATTTCTAGCTTTAGGCATGTTGTACATTAGGCTAGATAAGAGTTGTACGAGTGTGGTAAAGACACAACAAGGCTTTGTTATGATTATTGAGCTATGCATTTCTTATTCTTCCTCTTTTTATCTTTTAGATTCCATTTCTTCTTATTCTTTCCCATCTTAAATCTTGAAAGGTTTGGGCATATGAGAGAGGCATCATCCCTCATCTTACTTTAGCTATTATTCTAGAGAATGAATTCTCTAGACTCTTAAGATGGAATTCTTCTTTAATCGAAAAGAAAATAAGGTACATTCCTACAAGACTTTCCTTAATCATTTAGAGGATAATATGGTAAATTCCATTGCATTTGTATTTCTTATACCTTTTTTTTGGTTCTTGTCTAAGCTTGACTTTTATTTTATGACTATAGTTGTGCAGGGGCTAGTGCGGTTTAGACATAACTGAGTGGAGTCCTATTATGAGGCCTTTTTTTCTTTGTACTGAGCAGGGATACCTTTTAGAGGGTCCATCCTTTAGGTTTTGGTATTTCTAAGAGAGGGTATTATAATGGTATAAAGGTTCCTACTTTAGGCTTGTCCCTAAGGATCCTATAAAGTCAAGTTTGAGCGTTTTCATCCTTCCCACTAAGTTGGTTGAGCAGAGGAAAACTAGTGTTCAAACTAATACTCTAGTTGATAGGAGAGCCAATTATATTGCTTTTGTTAAGAGTTCTCTCATGAGAAAAGTATGTGTGCCTTCTACAGTTTCTATTCCAATGAGTAATTATAACATTTAATCTCTTTTCTTTTCTTTCATTTTGTTTTCCTTTTTCCTTAATCATCAACTTTCTTGGGAATTTTAGCTTGCTACTCCATCCGTTTAGGAGGAGAATTCATCTTCACAACCTCCTATTGGCTTATCTTCATTTGATGGAGTATTAGGTGACTAGTCCATGAAGCCTGATCCTTATTTCAATTTATGTGACCATGAAAGAACCTGTGTAGAGGCACTGTGAAGTTTTTCATTTAAGTACCCTATTCATTCCTACGACTACTAGCTTGGTATGCTTTCTTTTCCAATTCTCATACATTTTTAGCTTCCATCAAATACTTTAAGTTTGACATTTCTAGTGCCCGAAAGAGTTTTTAGAGTATGCAGATAGTCTCATAACTAATTTGAAAAGTGAGCTTATAGCATAGACCCATAGAGCTAGTGTATGCAATTTTTATCCTATACATATGCATATTATGCAAGCAAAACTCAGTATAGTTATTCAAATGCTTTCAATCTCTCTTTCAAGATGTCATTCAGGAATAGAGGTAATTAGACCCCTTAAGAGGTGGTTAGCTCATAAGAGACAATTGTATGATAATTAGGAGGCTAAGCTAGAGGCATATGCTTGTAGGTTGAAAGAGCATAAGATTAATCCTAAAGAGATGGCTAGCTCTATTCAAGCTTTTGGTTCAGAGGAGAACACTTCAGCTTTTTCTAGTTAATCTGCTAGTTCATAGGCTTTATCTATTTTTTTCTTCAAATTTATGAACAATGTTAATGTGTCTATATATATATATATATATATATATATATATATATATAAACCTTTTTTGCTTGATCATTCCTTTTCTTATTTTGACTACTTCTTGGCTAATATTGACTCTAATATTACAAGTATCACTTAATTTCACTAAAAGACCATTTCCTCAACAATCCTACCATTCTAATTGTCTATAGGCCATGCATATTCCTATCTTACCAAAGATACGCTTCGCATAATAGTTTATACATCCGTGTGGTGTTTAATAGAGTCACATGGTCATTTCTAGTGATAGGGAATAGTCACACAACTATTACCTATAATTCTAATGTTGATTCAAATTTTGTGATTTTATTTTCTTAATTCAAATCTAATCATATTTTCATTGTTTAGAGTACTATATA
>CANXYI011238822.1:0-10383 GCA_948208565.1 Hura crepitans | reverse complement strand
TACAAAATTCGCGATATACCAGTTCGTATAGGCCGTTTCTAAAACCTTCTTGTGTCGTTTTTTGAGAACATAATGCTGTCGTTTATAAAGCGTCGTCCTTTCGAATCAGCAGTTCGAATTCACTCGCTTCCTTTTCTGCTCCTCGTTAGCCATTAGTGTTCCAGTCCTGCTTAAGGATGTCTGATTTTTTTTTATTTCTCTGCTTCTCTAATATAGACGGCTTTTGCATTAAATACAAGGCTCTTTTTTTCTTTTTTTTTTTTTTCTTTCTCAAAATGAGTAAAATCCAACTAATATGAGTAAACCTGGGCTTTCTCTGAAATGGGTTCTTTTAAACTGCATTCGTAGATGCACCAGCTTGAAATCTTTCAAGGAAATCCACGCCCGTTTAGTTACTGCAGGCATTGTCTGCAATGACTTAATTGTAAACGAAGTTGTTGTCTTTTTTGGAAAAAATGATGACTTTGTTGATTATGCATGTGGTTTCCTGAAGCATTGTGACTGGCAGATTTGTTCATTACCTTTCAATAGATTAATTTCTGCCTATGCTGGCAGTGATTGTCCACAGTCAGCAATTTTATGTTATAAACAGCTTGTGAGAAATGGGTTTTTACCCGATAAATATACTTTCCCTTCGGTTCTGAAATCGTGCGCTAAGTTTATGGGGATTGGAGAAGGTAGACAGATTCACGGTACGGTCGTTAAGAAGGGTTTTACAAGTGACCTCTACGTGCAAAACAATCTCCTTCATTTTTATAATGTTTGTAATGATTATATTGATGCTGACAGAGTGTTCGATGAGATGCTTGTGAGAGATGTGGTGTCTTGGACTAGTGCTATTTCTGGATATGTGAGGGCAGCGTTGTTTGACAAGGCTGTAAGTACGTTTTTGAGTATGGACGTTGAGCCCAATGCGGCAACTTTTGTTATTTTGTTAGTTGCTTGCGGGAGAAATGGGAATCTGAGCGTCGGAATGGGGATTCATGGGGTGATTTTAAAACATGCTTTATTGGTAAATTTGGAGGCTGGCAATGCTCTCGTGGATATGTATGTGAAATGCGGGTGTTTGAGTGAAGCCAAGCAAACTTTTGATGATCTTCCTCATAAAGATATTGTTTCTTGGACTTGCATTATTAGTGGATTGGTCCAGTGTGAACGTCCCAAGGAGTCCTTGGAGTTGTTTTATCATATGCAAAAATCAGGTGTTGAACCTGATGCGGTTATACTAACTACTGTGCTTTCAGCTTGTGCTGCTCTGGGTGTTCTTGACTATGGTAGGTGGGTGCATGAATGCATTGATCGGAGGGCCATCAAGTGGGATATTCAGATTGGAACAGCTATAATCGACATGTATGCAAAATGCGGGTTCATAGATATTGCATTAAAAATATTCAATGGAATGCCAAGTAAGAATGTTTATACGTGGAATGTTTTGCTAAATGGACTGGCAATGCACGGACGTGGCCAAGATGCACTAGAACTTCTTCAAGAAATGGTGAGGGTGGGATTCATGCCAAATGAGGTGACGTTTCTAGCCATTTTCACAGCTTGTTGCCACTCTGGTTTGGTAGATGAAGGGCTTGTATGCTTTCATCAGATGATGAGTCGATATAAACTTATTCCTAGATTAGAACATTATGGATGCATTGTAGATTTGCTGTGCCGAGCTGGACTCTTGGATGAAGCACTAGAGCTAGCGAAAAAAATGCCTATGTTGCCTGATGTGCTTATAATGGGAGCACTTCTTAGCGCATGCAAGGCCAAAGGAATTCTTCAACTCCCTCAGCATTTACTTGACCACTTTGTAGAGCTTGAATCTCGAGATAGTGGGGTTTATGTGCTCATCTCTAATATCTCTGCTACCAATCAAAGATGGACTGATGTGATCAAAGTAAGGAAGTTGATGAATGAGAAAGCAATAAAAAAGTTCCCGGGTACCAGTGTTATAGAGGTGGATGGTGATTCTCATGAATTTCTTGTTGAGGATGTTAGCCATCCTCGGAATGTGGATATACGGAAATTGCTGAAGTTACTTACCAACCAAATGTACCTTGAAGGGCACGATGCAGACTCATTCTTGACATCATAAGTATCCTTCTCGTAAGTATTATCTTCATAACTTTCCTTTCTGTTTTATGGTCTCAGAATCCCAACTGATGCCATGTTGTTCAGGCTTTATTTAGAAGGCATAATTTAGGGCACAGAAAGGGACAGTATGGGGAGTATGACTTCAAGTACAGTAGAATGGTTTTAGATTTCTTGAATTTACAAATAGCAATATTTGTTCTCTTATTCTGTTCAGTATCTATATTTTAATACTTTCATATTGGAATGATTAGAATGGTGACACATCCTAAGTTGGAGCGAACCAGATAACTTTTCGTGGAATATGATGAATATGAACAGAACAAGTCAGGAATCAGGACATGGGAAGAGCAATTAGTAACCTGAGTACATTTGTCTTGGTAATTGCTGGATAATAGTGGTCTGGCAATTCCTCTTGCTGGTAATTACTTTGCTGCTCTTTCATGTACAGAGGACTTGACATTTCGGTCCCTTCAAATTTTTTTACTGGAAATTAAGTGGCTGCTGACTATATGTAAAAGAGGTTATGATGCTTTTCATAACAATCTTGATTTGAAGATATTATCTGACTGCACGCGTGGCGTTTCACTTGCTTCCAGTCCTTAAATGCAATTTGGTACCTTTATCGACTTAAAATTTCATTAGATATTCCCACGAACTTAAAGAAAATGTTAATTAAAATGTCTGCTACTTCTGCATAAATTCTTATTGATCTGGTGGCCTCAAGGAAAAACATCTAGTAACATTTTAAAATCAATTGAAACAGTTTGCAAATGGTCATATTGCATGTTAATTTTGAATGATTTACATGGAAACAAAAATTGAATCTGCATTCTGGAAGACTGGAAACATTGTAAAGATGCAGTTTTCATTCTTTAAATCAATGAATATGCACGATAGATTTCTTTCTTTTAAGCGAATGATACATTTTTCTTTGCTAGGTAATACATTTGGAACTGAGGATAAGTTGTTGGTAGATGTGATTAATACAAACACACTTTTCCTTGATTTGGGCTCAGAGGAAAATTTCAGACACAATGCGGCAGACAAATTAAACAAATGGCAGTTACGAGAGAGCAGCTGGCCAGGAAGTACCTTCTCAGGCCTTGGTGTAATACTAATTTACCACCTTTTCATTAGTGTGAAGTTGTTCTTCCCCAAAAGTGCATGATCAATGATGGATGTTATATAGAAGATCATGGCATTGATTGCTAGGTTCTGGATTTGTTATCTGAAAGAACAATTGGGTTTACCTTCGTGTAAGATGAACTCTATAATCTAAAAGAAAGAACATACAATTATTTTTAAACCTCGATTGTTTTCTGATTCAGGGCAGTGTATCTCCACTTTGCTTTCTCCACGAAGTCTGCGTCTGTGAACTGAGCAACAAATGCCAAAAGCCTGTAAGTGTCCTCAAAGTTAGCCAGAAACCCAAATGCAACTGTGACAACTGTTACTCCCAGATTGTCTTTTTCTTTTTTCTTGTTTGTTGGCGTTCCCTTTACTCCATTTGTTCTTCTCTCAAGAACTTTTCCCTTTTCTTGCTCATACTTATCTGAGAATGAGATATGATGTAAAAATCCATAACTAAGAGATATGTTGCTCCGATCAGCAAGTTTTTGTACAAGAGAAGCATCAATCTTTTCTCCTTTCCAATCAAACACATTGAAAGCCAATGCAGGCCCTCTATCAAACTTTATCCCTGGGCCATATATTCTAATGACTGGAATTTCTTCTGTGTTTGGATGCCTGAGCTTCATCAATGCATTCACCAGCCAATTGATCAGGCATCTTCCTCTGTTACTGATCTGAGTCAGTCTCAAGGAATCAACATGATCCAATCCCCTGCATTCAATCTCCACGGTGCCGTTTGTGCTAACTTTTGTGGTTTCTTGTTTCCCTGATTTGGTGAGTTTCGAAGTTTCTGATTCCTTCTGTGCTGCTGTTCCTGTAGTTTGAAAGCCAAAATTTGAAGCTTCTGATGCTTCCTGTTGAGCAGATGTTCCTGCATTTTCTAACGCAGAGATCGGTGATTCTTTCTGTTCTTCAGTTGTTACTGTAAATTGAGACTCAGAGGTTTCTCCTTGGTCTAATTTTCCAGAGTATAATTTAGAGGTTGATATTGGACCTGAAAAGGACTGTGATGTGTCTAATTCATCTTCTTCAAATTCAATTTTAGTGGCCTGTTCATTTTCTGTATCAGTTCCAAAATCATCTAGGAACCAAAACAGCTTCTTTGCTTTGATGAGACTTACCATTCCAGCACCCATGGAATCTTCCAAGAATGGAACGACGGATCTTTTGACAAAAAGACAACCAAACCCAGATGGATTTTCCCCAAAAATCTTGTAGAAAGAACAGATGAGAAAGTCCGGGCGAATGAGGGAGAGGCCGAAGCTGTCCATGTCCTTTGGCCCTAGACCACAAGCATCAATCAAGATATGCCATTCATTCTCCCGAGCTACGTTCATCCATAGATAAGGATATCTGGCTCCAGTCACTCTAGAATGAAGTGGGAAGACAAATAGTCCCCTTTTCTTCTTCTTTCTTCTTTTTCTCATAATCACCTTCCTCAATTTTTCTGCATTAATCCTCAGCCGGGGCCATGAGAATTCTGCTGACATGACCTGGGCTCCTTTCCTCTCAGAACAATTAACCATATTTTCCACTGCTTCGCTCTCATAATCATAAACTGTTAGAAGCTTTCGACTTGAGCGGAAAGGGTAAGATTCTGCTACAAGTTTGAAAGCTGATGTTCTGTTTGCTGTGAAAACCATACAATAATCAGTTTCAGATATATTGAGAAAACTCATGATTCTTTTCTTTATTGCAGCTTCTAGTTCTGATTCTTGGCCACCGTGAAGTAGCTGCGTCTTTAGATTCCCCGTCTTGTAGGAGACACTGAAGAAGGGAAAATGTGAACTTTGAGGAGTCGAATTGGGTGGTGGAGGAGGAGAAGCAGAAGAAGAGACAATTTGTTTTCTGGAGTCATGTTTTTGAAGCTGGGAGTAGGAGAAGAGGCCGACGCCAATATAATCTAGACAGGTACGATGGGAAAGAGAGAGATTATAGTATTCCTGAGCTCGAATTTGATCAACTCGATAGGTTTCAGAGTATTGGGGATAAACTTTGTTGAATTCTGTAAATGATTCTTGCAAAGATGGAAGAGACTCTGGATTCGTGAATTGGGTATTTGGAAAGATAGAGGAAGTAGTTGTTGCAGCAAAGTTCCGGCGACAAGTTGCTGCTGTGCTTATGGTTTTGCCCATTTTGCTTTCAGGCTCTGGAAAGCCGAGGAGAGGGCTTGGACAGCAGCCAGTAAGGCATACACGGGGGTTTTCCTTTAAGCGAGGTGACTGCATATTCTCCTCCTCTCCTCCTCCTTCCTTCTTCTTCTGCTTTTTGCTTTGCCCTCAACAATGTTGATATATATGGTTGGTTTCTGTTCTTTTCCCGATAAGCTGAGATTGTGAGTTTATTATCACTGTTGACAATTATTATATGTTTGCAGTGGTGTGTGAAAATGTATGTTTGTTTTAAGCGTGAAGGGGACAGGCTGCGTCTGTGGCTCCCACCAGAGCAGCTTTGAACTGGTCAGAATTAGCACTTTTACCATGAAGTTGGCCTCGTTATTAATATGTTACAGTTCTTAGTTTAGGGGGCAATACATGTTTCGTTGGTAAAACTAATAACAAACTGTCAATTGACACACCCCTTGAGCTAATTATTTAAAGGTGGAGATAAATATCATATGCTATATTTATTAACAAGCTAATTATTGTGCTTGGACCCTTTCTCTAGCGGTGATAAAGGGACAAAGAAACCCATAAATTCCAAGTTAGCCTTGTCTTCAACTAAGCAGTTTGGATCTTTTCCTACTAGGATGCTTTTTGCATGGATAAGAAACCATTGCGTTTCAGATTAACGGAAGCAGTAATAAAATTTTGGATAATATGATCCCTGCACACATGCTCATAGTTTTGACTTTTTTAGACAGCCTTAAAGCATATCTGATTTTAAGTCCAAAAAAAAGTGCAAGTATTGCACTGATAAATCATACTAATCCATTAAGCAGTTTTAGATATATGTTGTATTTATTTGTAGTGAAACCAGTGCTTTATTATTACATCCAGCGTTATGGATAATTTGCAGAACGAACAGGGGCATGGATTTGGTGAGATTGTGCTTGAGTGAGAAACATCTAAGTTGGTGGTCAAGCCTATTGCTTACATACGAACTCTCTGCTTCAAAACAGGTACCAGAATACTGTCGTGCCATTTCTCGATTGTCTCACATATTGAGATCTACAGGTAAGAATTACAAAGCAAAGCAACCAGTTCTAGTGGACGGCAAAGCCACCTTTTTTTCCCCTTTTTTGTTGGCAAGCACTATCAATAATGAATGACCCATAAAGCTTCCTTGTCATGTCTCTGCTTTGCTTATGGTATAAGTTAAAGAGTGTCAAAATAGTTAGTTTGATTCAGAATTGAATCAAAATTTTTAAAGTTGCGAATCAAAAAAATTTAAATTTAAATAGAATTAAATTGAAAAATTGAATAGATTAAACTGAGTTTTTATATATTTTTTAATATATAAAAATATTAAAATGGTGTCGTTTTTAAAAATTCGATTAATTCAGTTCTTTCAGTCTTTATTCTTTAAAAATCGAATTAAATTGAATTTTTATTAAAGAATTAAATAAAAAATCGAATTAAATCGATTAAATTATTAACGATTTGGATTTATTTTTTATTTTGATTTGATTTTGTGCAACCTAATTTTGATTTTTAAGGATGCAAAACCCTCACACCAGCGCATGGTGAGCAGTGCCCCCATTGATTGGATGCCACGTTGGCTTCCCAATGATTACTAGACTTGGTTGCATTGCTCGGTGTAAGGCTTTTTGAAATGTTGTTATTAATTATGCTTGTTTTATAGAAACTTGAAATGGACAGTCCGGATTTCATATATTCTAATAGAGACCAGGGATTATATTAATTATGTGTTAATGCTCTGTTTTTTTCTTGTTAATCTTTTTGACTTGGCAAAGTTAGCGAAACTTGAATATGGCCTAAATCATGTCCAGTGCGAATGGTCATCGGCCAGCCATGTTAAAGTTTCAGAAAAGCCTGTAACCAAGGAGAAAAAGAATGAAATATATGACCTTTGATGTACTGGATTACCATAATGTTTCTTTCCTTTTCTTTTTCCCATCTTTTCCTTTGAATTTTGGTGGGAAAAAGCATTGCGTTTGTTCTTCAATAATAATTGAAAAAAAAAAAAGCTTCAAATTGGAGCTACAGTTCATAGAACAGTCTCGAGTACTTTATGATAATTATATCATTTGGGGTAGAATAGATTTTAAAATTTTGATCTATTGAAAAGTATTCCAGATAGTTCATTCCTAACTACCTGGAGTACTTTGTTGCTATTTAAACTAAGTGAAAAGCGTAACACTGACTATTTAAATCCATATGGGCAATCGAATAACGTGTGGACTTCGTCATACTCAGCTAAATCAACGTAGTACTTGCATATGCGAGACGACGACACTAATTCTATCTGGCCTGAGAGTCTAGGGTGTGCATCGGTCGGTTCGATTTAAAAATCGATCGAAATTGAATAGATCGAATTGTGTATGAATAAAAATCGAATCGATCAAATTTAATATGAAAATTCGAACCGAACCGACCGAATTATTGTACACACCGAATCAAACCAACTGAAATAACCAAAATTTTTATATTTTTTATTTTTTTCATAAAAATATCAAAACGACGTCGTTTTAGGGTAAAATTATGTAATTTTAAACGTTCAAAACGACGTCGTTTTGATAGTTCTGTCGGTTCGATTTTATTCGGTTTTTCACTATCAAAATCAAAATCGAACTGAAAAATCGAAATTTTTTAAAAATCAAACCGAATAAATTAAAAATCGAATAAATCAAAATTAAATAAATCGAAATAATCGTCGGTTCGATTTTCGGATTCGGTTGCACAACCCTACATGAGACGCAGCCTTCTATTATTTTAAGAAAGAGTCTTGCAGCCAACTATACAGTATACGAGCAAACAAATACACAGGGAGCGCCTCAGCAATCCAGCACAGGTCCCATTGGAAAATGACCTCTGACTTGTCATTGATATGGAATTAAATAAATAACGCTAGTTGCACATTTTGTAATTTCTCTATGATGTATTACAGTAACAACCATCAAGGAATTATTCCATTCATTTGAACACAATTTGCATCACACTAATGCCTAGGAGATGCTGCCACTATCCAAGTACTTTGATTTAATGATCTCACCTATCTCGCCCTTTGCCAACTGTAGCTCAACTATCATGTGACAGTGCAGCTATGGAGATGAAAATGACTTCAATATGCACGCGGCCATTTTTACTGCAATTGATTATCGATTGGGTCTATGGGCTGTGCTGTTGATCAATTATCAAGTCTAAACAAGTAAAAATCCAAATTGTGAGTATTGACTCACCTCGTCGGCGAACAGCAAGAAGGGACTGTCACGGTCTCACCTACCATCGTACATAGTTATTAAGCTTAAGAAGTCACAGGGCAACTCTCCTTTGGCAAGTTACAAGGGATATTAAAAGAGTTTTGTGTTTTATCCCATCCCATCACATGCCAATCAAGAGGTGCCCTACGACTTATTTGCTTATTGAAATCGTTCATGTTAAATCGTAAGACTTCTGGGTTCTTGTTGTTGTCCCCTTGAGAGCTTTATAAATGCCCTGACATGGAATAAACTATACAAGAAATTGGCATATGCTTGAGGATTGTGCCATGGATATCCCCTGCATTTCTTTGCTTTAGTTTGGGGTCCCAAATTTCATGCTTCAAATCTTCTTATCCTTCGTGTAAAAGAAATTCTCTACAGGCGTATGAGATTCTTGTCCGTGCTTTCTTGGTTAGAAGAGGCAAAAGAAAAAAAAACGGAGATGCTCCTACTTCATAACGGATGGGGCTCGTGATTTGCCTTACAAATTATCAGCATCTCCACATGATAGATTCCTTTATTTTCCTTTGGTTTTGGTCATTTGGTTTACGTGTCGGCCTTTCAATGTTTAAAAGGTGCAGTTGAGTCCTTTCAACCAATTCATTTTCTTTCGGTTTCCTAGCATATTAAATTATTTCATTAGTCTACCATAGCAATTATTCAACCATGACTTTGTGGCAAGTATTAAATTATCAAAGCCAAATTTATTGATCAACACTCTCTTTTGCTAACTCCCTCATTTCAATATATTTTATACTGCTGCTTTTGATCATATTAGGAAAAAAAAAATTACCCTCTATCATAGATGAGAGGAACTTTTGGTCCTCTCAAGAACACCGGATCCAAAAGTCTAGAGGAGCTGCAAATGAGAAAAAATAAAAAGTAAGAAAATTGACTCTTGAATATAATCTTTTCGAAAGGATCGGAGCTTTGCTCATATGATAAAGTTTTGCTCCAAAATTATTATTATTTAATTTACTATTTCAATTGCCTTTTAGCCCTTTAAACTATTTTCTTCGTACAACTTAGACACTCTAAATTTCTTTATACTATAAATAATTTTTAACCCCCCTAATTTTTCAATGTAGGTCAGTCCTTGATGGGAGAGCAAACTTGTGAGCTGGCCTGAGGAGGCTCTTTCTTATCTCATCAATAGTCTACCTTTCAGGGTTTATGAAGCCCTTGCAAAGGCCTTATGGACACAAGTTTTGAAATCGTAATGCACCCAAATATTTTTGGGTTTAATCATTGACACTTTCCCATTCTTAGTTCAGTTCGGTGTATGAATACTTTAAACAATAATAAATCAACTATTGTAATAATAATTTACCATCCATATATTATTCTATTAGCCTTTTCCCCTAAATTAATTCCATTATATTTTATTGTTTATAAAATGTTCATAGCCATTATTATAGAAATCATATTGAAAATAATTATCAAATATAATATTAATGCTATTAATAAATGAAACCAAAAATCAAATAAATTCAATTAATATAATGATGCATAGAAGTCAAAATTAATATAATCACCGTTAGTGTCTTCTCAGAATTCAAATCCCAAATCGACATGGATTTCAATTAAATGCAATCCTTAACCTTGTCGAACTAGAACTAATTGTCATGTATATTTAAACCGTATAAGCGAAGCCTCCAAATCACGAAATCAAACTCTCTGCAAAGTAATATTTGCTTTTTTCTCTACTCTAGAGTTCTTGCGAGATATTAACTATGGAGGTACACGAGAACCCTTTTGCTGTGTTGAGCGGCGAGAAAGGC
>CANXYI011238816.1:0-10056 GCA_948208565.1 Hura crepitans | reverse complement strand
CAACTTGACCTAGGGCTTTAACCACTTTCTGCCTGTGGTCTTTGGATGACATTAGCAAATCCCAGATGCTGATGTTGGCTTGAGTCTTCTTAAGCTGCTTTAACACCTCCTCATACCTATTTATTTTGAATGCAAGTTCTTTTTCTAATAGGACCCAACCATTCTTCTCTACTCCTTTCGCCATTTCTCCATTAACCCATATTAACCCTCTCTTACCCTCTTTGAAATCCTCATAAAAGGATTTATCCCAAAAATTCTTGCTCTCCCCAGCCTCATGATCACTCTCACTATCCCAAAAACCAATCATTAGGATTGATTTGCTCACCCTCACTCCTGCTTCTATAGTTAAGTCGGACCTATAGATTTCCCTAAGCACATGCTCTTTAGGAAATTCAGATTTAAGGAGGCATGTGGTGTGATGTTTGGGTAGTGGATTTGATGAAGTTTTTGGATCAAGGATCTATTTAGAATCAACAAGATCTTGGATGGCTCTCCTGAGGAGTTTGCAATTGTTTGTAAGGTGTCTAGTTCTCTAATGATAAGCACAATACTGATCGTGCCTATGATTAGGGGGTAATGGACCATTAAAGGGCTAGTGTGGAAGTGGCTATAGCTTCCCTTCTTTAGTGAGCTTCTTTAAACACCATGATAAGGATTTACCCAAATTTGAGTACCTATGACCTTGAACTGCATGTACCTTGGCAATTTTAGTGGAATTGCCAGCATTTCCACTTGCGAAAGTAGGATTATTATTCGATCTCTTGTAACCCTTATTCTAATATCTGGCTTCAAGGTCCATAGCAATATCTTTCAACTATTCCTAGGTAGTAATGCCTTTAGAAGTAAGCTCGTTGTTCATATAACTGCTGGCATTTTTTATGAACATCTTGATCTAGTCTATATCTTTAAGGTTATTTCTCATCTTTAGGATCTTTTCCCTTCACCTCTAGAGATAGTCAAAAAAACTCTCATTGGGCTTCTACTTAATTAGCTCTAGATCATTTAAGGTAATCTCAACACTGGCATTATTGGCATATCACTTGTTGAATGCTCTTGCCAACTTATTCTAGTCCTTCTTGACCCTTCTCCCTTGATAGTGGTACCAGTCAAGAACCTAGCCTATAAGAGACATGTTAAATAGGCTCACAATCTACTTTTTTATCATATGGGTGGCTCTCATGGCTATTGCATACTATTTTTGGTGAGTACGAGGATCTGAAGTTCCATCAAACTTGCTCAAATCAGGCATCTTGAACTTATGAGGCATAGAGTGATCGAGCCTTAGACTAATGTCATCTAAGTTAATATCTCTACCCATGGTTACCAATCGGGACATGGCCTCTATCTTTTCATTTAAATTCTTTAGCTAATCATTTTTAGGTGCCTTAGGAGGGGGTACCCTATTGTAAGCCTTTACCACTCATGGTATCTCATCGTCAAATGACTAGTCATCCTTAGGCTACCCTGCTATCTCCTTCACCTAGTTAGTGCCAAAAGTCTACCCTACCTCTTGTGGATTCTGCACATGGGACAGAGCATTGGTAACTAGTGCCATCATTCTCCTTTCCATCTTGGCCATTACTTCCATGAACATAGCCTTAGTCATGTACTCATCGAAAGACATGGTTCCTCACTTAGGTTGTATAGGTGTTTCCATACTAATCCTGCTAAGGCACTTGCCTACTCTCTTTCATTAAGCAGTAAGTGAAGGATCAATAGTGGCTAAACAGGAAAAAAGGTTTAGACATGATGCATGTATAGTATAAGATATGAGATGTGAATGATTTTTGATATGCAAATACATGTTCATGATGTAATAAAGACAAACACATGAAATAGTCCTTCCAACCTTATTACTCCCACACTCATGGTCTTAGTCATTTCTCCTAGGTTGGCTTACCTAAGCATCATCAAGGGATGAATAAGCTTGATTAGTCACAATAACCTCTTGTATTTAAAGTATAAGTAAGAATAGTGACATTAAGACATTTATATCTTATTTGATGTTAAATTAGGGTGGACCCATCTCGGACAAAAAGGCACAATGGGCTTGCCCCCACTTTAAATAGGGCTAAATGTAATTAAGTCCATATAGCAATTATAAATTTAATCGCACACACTTAAGGTTATATAACCTAGGGGAAGTTACTAAGCTTGACTACATGGGCTCATGGTTTTGGTTGAAAGGCTTATCGACTCCCCGAAGTAGAGGTCCCTCCTAACGGATTTTTCTAATCAAGGATAATAATAACCAATTAGTTCACCTTTTCATATACCTAAAGGTATGAGGCTTATGAGTGATGGATATGCTAACACTTTTCCATTCTTTAATGAAAAATGGAGTCATGGTTCACAACACCATCCAGGGTAAAAGGGACACAGTTTATAAGAAGTGTAATGCATGATACTGATAAAAATTAGAATATTTGGATGACATATTATTTGGGCACTTTCAAATTAAAATTTCTCAGTCCCAAGCGGAGTCGTCACTTGGCCTCTATACTTGGCCTCTATAAAAAATAGAGATTATGATATTTTTATTGGGGATAAGAGTGGTTAGTGGAGTCTCCACCTGGCCTCTATACTAGGACCTTTAATCTTTTATACTAGAAAGGTTCAGAATTTTAGACCTTATTCATTCCCCAATAATATGTTGTCCATGTATATTGTAACATTTATCAGTCCCTTATCATTCAAGCATACATCATTCTTAATTTAAATTGTATCACTCTTTCATGTAAGAAAGTAAATTGTAATATTTATGAAACTATAATACACGTATGTACATCCAGAAGACAGGTCATTCATTACTTGTTAATTGACCTAACAACTATCGATAATTCCATAAGAATTGGTGGTGATTGCCCAACTCCCATCTCTAGGAGATTGGCCTTTATTAAAATACATTTAGTGATTGTGACTTTCAATTAAAGAAATACAAATCCATTTTTATTAGAAAACATTAATTATTTGTATATAGAATAGTTTGATGTGAAATTTAGGTTTTAATGTGCAAAACAAGTTATTTACTATTACAACCCCAAAATAAATAATAAAGTGTAAATAGTACAAAACCAAAAAGACAAATTACAACACTAAAATGGTCTTACTTCTATGTCACATGGTCTGTGCAGACAATAGGGAAGTCTATTCTTAGTCTGTGTGGACCTTCTCTAGGGAAAGGTTTAATCCGTTCTGTCTTTCAATCTAGCAAGGGAACTCAATTGATAACTCAAAGAACAACAAAACCAAATGAGGTTAGGTCAAGGTTATATAAGCATTGGCACATGATGAATAGAATATGAACATATCTAAAACAAATTAATTGAGGGCTACTAATTATACAAATAAAGCATATTCAAAGGAACCATTATGCAACTCATCATGTATAAGTCCATGTGGATGCATAGCTTTTATGATAGGGAGTCCGTGCGGACTACGTTTTAGTTTTATACAAATAATCACATGCTTTCAATATTAATATATGAATTTATTGATTCACATCAATCAACTGTCATATAGCAAAGTGCCTTGAAATATAGAATCTAGCTTACTAAGTGTAGGTCCATGCGGACTAGTCTGCCATATTCACATAAAAGGGTAAAGGCTTTGCAGACTAACCTATCATACTTGTGCCTAAAGGAACTAAGTTTATGCGGACCTAATCGCTCATATGACCAGATTCGGGTGATGATTATTAACATCATGCAGCATACTTAACATTACCTATAAGAATCAATTCTGCATCCTATATATATCACTACGATTGCCTACTCATGATGAATAGAAGTGGGGAAAACAAAGTACCACCTAACTTATACATTAATTTTAGAGATCATAGGCCTACAAGATGTTAAGAAACCTTTAATAGACCTTAGATTTTACCTCAATAAGAAATCTCTTCAAGCAATAGCATAAACATCTCAAAGGTTTAAGTGAAGATGGTTTGAATTGCTCCTCATTCAAGCTCTCTAAACTCCTAGATGTTTTCTACCATTTGAGTGTATATTTCTAATTGTAATTTTTCAACCTCTTTTAGTCTTTTTTTCTCTCTTTTTTTATATAAAGGAGTATTTATACTTTCTCTTTAGGTTTTCCTATTTTTGTCCAAAAAGGAGTCCCAATCCTTAAAGGATTCTGGCTTCTGGACTGAATAGGTAGGATTCTTCCTTTAGTGTGTTTTTTTTTTCGACAAGTCTGTGCTAACTTATCCTTACTAGTCCGTATGGACTAGGCTTTTTAGCATATTGGTCTATAGGCTTCATGGGCTAGATCTTAGCCTGTTCATATAGTTAGTCTGTACGAACATTATTTAGTAGGCTCATGCAGACTTACCTCTAGATGACTTTATGCTATGCTTAAGAGTTTATCTCTAACTACATCATAGGTCAAGGGTGAGGTGTCTATAGATGCTTTGCATGTTGCATGTGGTATAGTTCATAAATCATTAAATTCACCACTGAGCATATTGAGTTTTTCAATGTGTAGGTAGTTGATAGTTTATGTGGTTCAGTCTTACCAGAGTAACATAACACTCAGCCTACTCTTGGGTATAGTTTTGTAATTCTAGTTTATATATGTTGTATATAGATGCCCTTATATATAAGTAATGAACCATGTTATATTAATAATGATGCCTAGTAATATTAGACTGATGTTAACTTTATATATATATGTTTGAGTTATGTGTGAACTATTGTTGAATGAAGATGATAAAGCTTGTGGTAGATTAAAAGGATCCTATGTGTGGCATTATAGATGGAATGAATATATAACTATCTATTTTACTGGTTAAAATTTTTGGATTCTTACCTAGATAGCCGTTGTGCTGCTAGATTTTTGTTAAAATTGACTTTGTAAGTAATTCTTTAAAGCACTGATAATTAGATTGAATGAGCCCCTAAGACATCATACTGCCTGTAAATAAAGTATATTAAGGATAAACCACAACATATTTAGACTATGAACCTATAAGGAAATAACATCCCTTATCAGGTTAAATAAGTGAAAGGCAAAATTAGCATTAGGATGGGTGACCTTCTAGGAAATAACATCTCTTATCCAATTTGGATAATAGATCAAGTAGGGGGTCTTACACTAAAAAGTTTGGAATTAAATAGAAATAAAAATGTGATTTAGTTATTTTAAATAAGATTAATGAAAATTAAATTGCATGATCAATATGATTGATTTTCCATATTTAAGCAAGAAAATGTGATTGATCAAAAGAATAAATTAAAACTAGTTTTATAAGTGTTAGAAAACTAAAAATCAACCATTATACATTTTTCAATATTTGATACATGTGAGGCATTAGATATGGATATTAAGGGTGTATGATTGGCATAATGACTAATTATGGGTTTAAGACCAATACAATCGATCTGCATTGCATGAATTCTTTTTTGGTAAAATTGGACATGTGTGTCCTAGCCTTTTCTCTTATGTTTCTTATCTAACTCCCCTCACTTGTAACATACGCTATTCTTAATTATGTATGATGTAATTAGATTACATAGGGTTAGAATAGGAAAAAGACATGCAAAGTGCAAAATAGAGAAGAGGGCCTACTAAAGAGGTCCAAGAAGAAATAATTAAAAGTGTTCTTTATTTCTTTTTGGGTTTGTAATTCATGCATATTACTTAGGGTTTGGCCCAATTGATGTCTTTGGCTTAGGAAATCAATATAGTAAAAGCCTATGACTATATCATATACATTTGATACAATTAAATATGAATGCATGATTTAATATGATTAGATATACATAAGCATGCCAAAGCATGGACAACGTTGAATGATGAGACTTAATTGGAAGAAATCCCTTAATAATATAAGACTTACAAGCCTACCGTTAATATGAGTTAAACTAGAGTTCTCTTTAGTATTAGGTTGCTGAGCATACTTAAGCCCATTCTACATTGGATATGTTTAAATCTTATTAATAGGTTTGAGTTAGCATGGTTATTAGTTTGTTGAGCATAATCAAGGCCAATAATCATGAGGCAAGATTGTGAAAATATGCATATGATACATAAACACCAAATATTTGTGACCTAATGATTAGTAGTTGCATATAATGCAATTAGCATATAATGTCTGTCATTTAGTTAATAGTTATGCTTGGTAAGCATACTCAAGGCATTGACCTTACAAAAAATGATACTAACCCACTAGGAAAGCTTTCAATAGGATTTCTTGTATTAAATAGTGAGGGCTATTGATTCATCATAAAATAGTGGGAGTAATGCATGATTTAAAGACCTTAAAATTGTTGCATATATATACATGATCATACACTAACATGATTTCATTCTTCATATGTGACATCACTACCACAATGTCTTCCAACTTAAACTTACAATCCATACTTAAGGCCAATAAGCTTACTCACTCTAATTATATAAATTGACTTAAAAACCTCAAAATTGTTTCGAGGAGTGAAAAACTAGCATAGGTAATTGAGAAACTAGTACCCACCGTCCTTAGTGATGGTGCCTCTACATAACATAGTGAATACTTTGACTCCAAAGCTTTTACTTCAAATAAGAAGTATACATACTGAGGTGCTTGGGTGTGCCATAACATATTTGATGATAGAGTAGTGATCAATAAAGGATTCACCACCCTAGATTATTGTAGGGAGTTTATATAACAGTTTTGATGTGTAATCTATATTGAGGAATCTCTAGCAAGAGCAAAGTGCCATGAGTGAATTGGATTCACTAAGGGTATTTTGGGAATAAAGGTAAAGTTTTGAGAATGATATGTCTAGGGCTTAATTAGACATACTACATTAAGCTATGAGTTGATACAAATCCATACTCAAAATTAGATGAGGTAAAAAATGGCGAATGGAGTTTATTGCACCATAACTATATATGGAAGTGTCAAGTCAAACCATTTGATTTTCTAGCACTTGGCTAGTTATGACATATGGCTAAATACCTCTCTTGACTTTTATACAAGTGATATATCAATTGGTGAATTGATATTGATTATATAAGATTGAATCTATAGAGTCCTAGTTAAACTAGGACTTTATTTCATTTTGTACTGCCAAGTTGTTCTTGAAACCTATAGGGTCACACACATAAAACAAGTTTGAGGAAGATTTAATAAGATTGACTCCTAATGATATAAGATATCATTGGAAGATAAATTAAGAAGAATAAATAAGAAAATTAGCTTGGGGGCCCACTTGTTGATGCATAGTCCTAAAATCAAGGTTTTTAAACTTAGGCTTTATTCAGTCAAAATTTTAATTATTCTTACATCTAATTTTTTATGGGCTTTTACAATGCTTAAAAAGCCTTAAATTAGAGTAACTATTAATTAAAAATGAGGTCTATAAGTGCCACATAGGATTAATGAAAATAGGGCCAAAGTATATTACACATATGCCTATTAAAAGGCTTATATGCATAGGACTGAATAGGGCCCAATTTATGGGTCCATTCTAGTCCGACTTAGGTTAGATTTTGAATAAAATCTAACCTAAAAAGAGTTTATTTAAAGTATAAATAACTAATATAACTATAACTAGCACATACATATTTTCTTTTATAGAAATTGTCATATAGAATAATTGAAAATACATAAATTTCTTCTTCCCTCATCCACTTAAAAATCCTACTAGCACTTAGATTTTTAAGTTTTTATCTTCTAAGAACTTCTGTGTGTATTACCTTGGAGGTGTTGCTAGAAGATGATCATTGTTGTTTGCAACAACCCGATGAGAAGAGCTCATAGAATGAATCTTCTATCATTGTTTAGGGTAAATCATGAAATACTGTTAGATTTATTATTTAAGATGTATTTTAAATTATCTAGGCCTATTATCTTTGGTAGTTTTTCTTAAATTTTTAAATTTTTCACTATTTATTATGGAGAAAAACCAATATTGGTAGCAGAGCCTAGTTCACAAATGATTTAAAATCAATGAAAATTGTGATTGCAATTGATATACATAATATGAGATATTATGTGATTAGGTTCATTTTTTGTGTTTTGATCTAATTTTTTATGTTCAAATTTATTTTAATATGATTAAATATAAATTTGACATGTATAAAAATGGATTTTTTGTTTTGTGCAACATTGATCAGTTGAATTTTAATGAAGGAAACTCTCCCTATACATGTATAAGGCTCTACACGCATAAGGTAGAGAGCCAATTTTAATTTTATGTGCAAATTTTGATTAAATTGATTTTTGAATGATTTAATATGGTATATGATAAATTAAAATATGATTTTGATTCAGATCATATGGGCATAAAAATTTAAAAAATATTAGAAAATGGTTAAATTAAACTCTACAGTTAAAACTATTTTAGTCGAATTGGTCACATATAATATGTTATTGATCTAATTGATTTCTAAAAGTTCTAGAATTAATATATAATACATATGAGATGTTTGGTCAAAATCATTTTTATGTTGATTGGATTGAAAAACTTGCTTGACTGTCAAGATTGACATAATTTTAGTTTGGTAAATGGTCCGATTTTGTCTCATTATTTTACCATAACTTTCAAGGTAGTTTTTGAGATAAAATTGACCATTACTAATCCAAAAATCTATCAATGGATTTTGGAACTAATCTAAATCGGTTTGCATTAGTTTCCATAGTTCAAGTTGCAAATGGTCCCATAGTGAACTTAAATACAATTCATGTGATCAATTATTTAGAAGTTTTTAATTAAATCAAATTCAATAGGATTGAATTTTTTTCTAGAAATATAAGTCATTTATCATCATAAAATTAATTTAATTAAATGAATTGTTGATTTATTTGGTCAAATTTTGAATTTTTGGTGATAATGACTTGTTGGCCAAAATTTCTATATGAAACTGTGATTTCAAGTGGAAATTTGATTATAATCCTAAATTTATTTATTTTTCTAATGGGATTAGGATTTTTAATTATTTGAAAATATTATAAATAGGTCTAATCTAATTATGATAAGTGTTATCAAATTGAAATTGAAATAGGGCTAATTTATTTATGCATATATCCTCCTACACATATAAAATTATTTTCTTGCTTTATGATGTTTTATCATTTTATTTCTAAAAGGTTTGGAATTAAATAAACATGAAAATGTGATTTAATTATTTTTAATGGAATTAATTAAATATAAATTGCATGATCAATATGATTATTTTCCATGTTTTAGCAAGAAAATATGATTGATCAAATAAATAAACCAATACTAGTTTTATAAGTGTTATAATTCTAAAATTCACCTATAATCTACATTTTCAATATTTGATGCATGCGATGCATTAGATATGCATGCTAAGGGTGTACGAATGGCATGATGACTAGCTATGGGCTAAGACCAATATGATTGATATGTATTGCATGAATTTTTTTTCTTTGGTAAAACTAAGCCTATATGTCCTAGTCTTTTCTCTCATTTCTCTTTGTACTTCTCTTCTCATCTAGCTCCCTTCAGATGTAATGTGAAGTATTCTCAATTGTATATGATATAATTAGATTTATTAGGGTTAAAATAAGAAGTAGAAATTCAAAGAGCAAAACAAAGAAGAATGCCACCAAGGACATCTAAGTAGAAATGGATAGAGACTTAAATGGAAAAAATCCCTAGGGTTTGGCACAATTGGTTTCATTTGCTAAAAAAAAATTAGTGTAGTAAAAGCCCATAACTAAAAAATACATGATTTAAAATGATCAAATATATATAAGCATGCCAAAGCATTTAACAACCATCTATGATAAGACTTAAATAGAAGAAATCCCTCAATAATATAAGACTTACAAGCCTTTTATGAATATTAGTTAAACTAGTGTTCTCTTTAGTATTGGGTTATTGAGCATACTTAAGCCCATGCTATATTGGATATGTTTAAGTCACATTAATTGGTCCGTCTTAGCATAGTTATCAATTTGTTAAGCATACTTAAGGCTAATAATCATGAGTCAAGATTAGAGAAAGATTTATGTGATTCATATGTATCAAGTGTTGATAACCTAATGATCAATAGTTGCATATGATGTAATTGGCATGAGATACATACCATTTAGTTAAT